>SJYX01007386.1:335183-365490 GCA_006410675.1 Oreotragus oreotragus
ACACATAAAGCCAAGGAAACAGAGGAGGGGGCTTCCCCAAGGGGGCTACATCTTTTCTGATTTGGATAGATTCTTGAACATTTGGAGATGCCCTGTGGCACCCCTGCAGAGGTGATAAACACTGGTGAAGAGCTCAGAGGCTGGGGCTCTGAGGTGGAGACCTGAGCTCTAGCCCAGGCTCTATCCAATTTCTTTGGAAACTGCAGAGATATGAGATGATGAAAGGCAGCACCCCGGAGAGGCAGAAGTTGACCTTGGCCCTGATGCCAGCTCCTGGCTTGGGCCCTTGAAGATGCCTAGCTGGCCTTCTGTAGTCTGGACCCAGTGTTCTTCCAATAAATTTCATTTTGATTTTTGCTCAAGTTAGCTTGGCTGGATGTCTGTTCTTTACAACCAAACAATCCCTAAACAAATTAGCAGCAGAATTAGATTTAATGACATTTCAATTCTGTCCAGCTTATGCTGAAAGAGACATCAAATGGGCCACCTGAGTTCTGGGATATAATTGAATCTTCAAATTCTTAGATTAATTAAATAATTAAGTCTCCTGTAAGACAACACTCCAATATGTGGGATGATGACTTGGGCTTTTATTTATTTTCCTATAGCTGTTTACAGTTCCACTTCTAGAATAGAATCAGAGAAGATTCAGTGTAAAGTTAACCTAGTGATTCAAATCAAGAGTGTGATTCATGAGACAAGATTAAAATAATGAACGCTCCGGCCAAGCTAAATAAAGAGTAAAGGTGCGGGGTTAAATGTGTCTGACTACCTACAAGGTGTAAATAACCGAGCAATGGCGTTTGGGGGATGGCAGTAAAGTGTGTTAGGTAAGAAGAGGGGAGGCTTGGTAAAATGCCCTGGATGTTGCTAATTCCACTGAAGATAGAATTGTCCCTCTGCAGAAATTTGCAGAATTATCTTCAGAATTACCTGTGTGATTTCTGAGATCGGTCTAGATAAAGCAGAACAATATGTGAGTTGCTCTTTTTCCATCTTAATACTTATTACTCTTTATTAATGCATCTAATTGAAAGAAATACAATGCCTTTCAAATGTCCTCTAATGCAGACTTTTCACAGATATTATTTCAACAGTATGTCCTTTGCTCTCCATCCTAAGCCCAGGTTACTGTGGTCAGAAAACGTTTTCCTGCAGGTTCTTCTCCAAGTGGAGTGGGTAACAGGCAGCCTTTGTTTTGTTAGATCTAAGAGACTGTGACCCTCCTCAGAATGTGAAGGTTCTGGAGCCCTCTTGGCTCCATGATGCTTATTTGTCTCCATCTTACCTCCTTCTATTTCTCTGACTCCAAATGTCTTGGGATAGGGTTTCCAGGATGATATACCCTCCTGTAAGGTCAACCACAGAGAATCTTCATGGTCATCAGGCCCTGAGTTTCCCTTGAAGACTGTGTAGTGATCTGACATGGCTCAGCCTCCAACACAACATGAGAACAGAGCCTTGAGCTTATGTGCAGCCCTCCGGAGAAAAGAAGGACCAAGTACCTCTTTGTCCTGGATTCAAGAACCAAAGGCTACAGTGTGAGACGGGTGGAAATGAAGTGATTGGGCTCCAAGTTTCTGAAATCTGGACTCCTTGCTAGCAATGAGGCCAATGGGTCATTTTGACTTCAAGTTTCCTCATCTAGGGCATAGGAACTGCTGCTGTTCAGCCACTAAGTCATGGCCAGCTCTTTGAGACCCCATGGACTGCAGCACACCAGGCTCCTCTGTCCTGCACTACCTCCCAGAGTTTGCTCAAACTCATGTCCATTGAGTCAGTGATGCTATCTAACCATCTCATTCTCTGTCGTTCCCTTCTCATTCTGCCTTCAATCTTTCCCAGCATCAGCATCTTCTCCAATGAGTTGGCTCTTCACATTAGGTACCAAAGCACTGGAGCTTCAACTTCAGTCCTTCCAATGAATACTCAGACCCAGCACCATAATTTGAAAGCATCAATTCTTCGGCACTTAGCCTTCTTTGTGGTCCAACTCTCACATCTGNAAAAAAAAAAAAAAAGTTTTTATTTCTTTAGTCCAAGGATCAACGAACTTCCTGTAAATGGCCAGATGGTAAATATTTAAGCGTTATGTGCCAGAGGGTGCTTGTCACAACTCAACTTTGCTATTGTCACCAAAGACAAAACACAAATGAAAAGGGATGACTGTATTGCAATAAAACTTTATTGACAAAACAAGCAGCGGCAGCATACAGCCTGGGTTTTCCAGTCCCTGCTCTCTAGTTTGCCCCATGTTTAGAGAGCCAGAAAATCAATGGGCTCTTATGTCCTGAGAAACCAAAAGGAAACCTGTTCTCAAGGCAACTAGTTCATGTGCTACCAAGTAAAGTATAATCACCCTACCAGTTACAGTTCCTGCTGTTTTGCTGTTTGTTTTGATCAATTATTCCCAGTACTTGATTTCACAGGAGCACAAAATAGACAGCAGAACCTCTTTGTCACATGTTTCTCTTACATAGAACCCAACACATAAAGCCAAGGAAACAGAGGAGGGGGCTTCTCTAAGGGGGCTACATCTTTTCTGATTTGGATAGATTCTTGAACATTTGGAGATGCCCTGTGGCATCCCTGCAGAGTGTGATAAACACTGGTGAAGAGCTCAGAGGCTGGGGCTCTGAGTTGGAGACCTGCGCTCTAGCCCAGGCTCTATCCAATTTCTTTGGAAACTGCAGAGATATGAGATGATGAAAGGCAGCACCCCGGAGAGGCAGAAGTTGACCTTGGCCCTGATGCCAGCTCCTGGCTTGGGCCCTTGAAGATGCCTAGCTGGCCTTCTGTAGTCTGGACCCAGTGTTCTTCCAATAAATTTCATTTTGATTTTTGCTCAAGTTAGCTTGGCTGGATGTCTGTTCTTTACAACCAAACAATCCCTAAACAAATTAGCAGCAGAATTAGATTTAATGACATTTCAATTCTGTCCAGCTTATGCTGAAAGAGACATCAAATGGGCCACCTGAGTTCTGGGATATAATTGAATCTTCAAATTCTTAGATTAATTAAATAATTAAGTCTCCTGTAAGACAACACTCCAATATGTGGGATGATGACTTGGGCTTTTATTTATTTTCCTATAGCTGTTTACAGTTCCACTTCTAGAATAGAATCAGAGAAGATTCAGTGTAAAGTTAACCTAGTGATTCAAATCAAGAGTGTGATTCATGAGACAAGATTAAAATAATGAACGCTCCGGCCAAGCTAAATAAAGAGTAAAGGTGCGGGGTTAAATGTGTCTGACTACCTACAAGGTGTAAATAACCGAGCAATGGCGTTTGGGGGATGGCAGTAAAGTGTGTTAGGTAAGAAGAGGGGAGGCTTGGTAAAATGCCCTGGATGTTGCTAATTCCACTGAAGATAGAATTGTCCCTCTGCAGAAATTTGCAGAATTATCTTCAGAATTACCTGTGTGATTTCTGAGATCGGTCTAGATAAAGCAGAACAATATGTGAGTTGCTCTTTTTCCATCTTAATACTTATTACTCTTTATTAATGCATCTAATTGAAAGAAATACAATGCCTTTCAAATGTCCTCTAATGCAGACTTTTCACAGATATTATTTCAACAGTATGTCCTTTGCTCTCCATCCTAAGCCCAGGTTACTGTGGTCAGAAAACGTTTTCCTGCAGGTTCTTCTCCAAGTGGAGTGGGTAACAGGCAGCCTTTGTTTTGTTAGATCTAAGAGACTGTGACCCTCCTCAGAATGTGAAGGTTCTGGAGCCCTCTTGGCTCCATGATGCTTATTTGTCTCCATCTTACCTCCTTCTATTTCTCTGACTCCAAATGTCTTGGGATAGGGTTTCCAGGATGATATACCCTCCTGTAAGGTCAACCACAGAGAATCTTCATGGTCATCAGGCCCTGAGTTTCCCTTGAAGACTGTGTAGTGATCTGACAGGGCTCAGCCTCCAACACAACGTGAGAACAGAGCCATAAGCATCCAGGTGGCAGCACCAAACCTAAGTTCAGAAGCCCTGTTTTTAAAGAATGCATCCCATGAGCTTATGTGCAGCCCTCCGGAGAAAAGAAGGACCACGTACCTCTTTGGCCTGGATTCAAGAACCAAAGGCTACAGTGTGAGACGGGTGGAAATGAAGTGATTGGGCTCCAGGTTTCTGAAATCTGGACTCCTTGCTAGCAATGAGGCCAATGGGTCATTTTGACGTCAAGTTTCCTCATCTAGGGCATAGGAACTGCTGCTGTTCAGCCACTAAGTCGCGGCCAGCTCTTCGAGACCCCATGGGCTGCAGCACACCAGGCTCCTCTGTCCTGCACTACCTCTCAGAGTTTGCTCAAACTCATGTCCATTGAGTCAGTGATGCTATCTAACCATTTCATTCTCTGTCGTCCCCTTCTCATCCTGCCTTCAATCTTTCCCAGCATCAGCATCTTCTCCAATGAGTTGGCACTTCACATTAGGTACCAAAGCATTGGAGCTTCAACTTCAGTCCTTCCAATGAATACTCAGATCCAGCACCATAATTTGAAAGCATCAATTCTTCGGCACTTAGCCTTCTTTGTGGTCCAACTCTCACATCTGTCCATGACTACTGGAAAAACTATAGCTTTGATGATATGGACTTTTGTCAGCAAAGTGATGTCTCTGCTTTTTAATACACTGTCTAGGTTTAGCATATCTTTCCTTCCAAGGAGCAAGTGTCTTTTAATTTCGTGGCATAGGACTAGCCAGGAGTAAAACACCAGGGCCCAAGCACCAAATCCAGCTGCCACCAGTTTTTGTAAATAAAGTTTTATTGGAACACAGCCACACCACTTATTTACATACAGTCTGTAGCTTCTTTTGAGCTGCAATGGCAAAGCTGAGTTGCTGCAGCATAGCATGCCTTACCAACCCTAAAAGAAGAACCAGCCCTGTCTGGTTCTTCATGGAAAAAGTTAGCCAACCCCTGAACTAATTGCTCTTTCTGACATCTTCCAAACTCTCTGCCTCTTCCCCATGTTGCCACACACTAGGAAAGTGTTTCTGATGTGTGTACACATATATGAGAGACCTATCTCACTCGTGACAATTATAGATAATNCCCTGTCTGGTTCTTCATGGAAAAAGTTAGCCAACCCCTGAACTAATTGCTCTTTCTGACATCTTCCAAACTCTCTGCCTCTTCCCCATGTTGCCACACACTAGCAAAGTGTTTCTGATGTGTGTACACATATATGAGAGACCTATCTCACTCGTGACAATTATAGATAATAGACTGGGGTACATCCCATGGGCATGCTTAGCCAGCCAAGAAGAGGAAGATTCCAGGTGCACAGAGCAAAGTTCACAGTTTCTGATGGGCTTAATGAGAGAATGGGCTTCCCTGTTGGCTCAGTGGTAGGGAATCCTCCTGCCAATGCAAGAGAGGCAGGTTCGATCCCTGGGTAGGAAAGGTCCCCTGTAGGAGGAAATGACAACCCACTCCAGTATTCTGGCCTGGAGAATCCCATGGACTGAGGAGCCGAGTGGGCTCTATGGGGTCACAAAAGAGTAGGGCATGACTTAGGGACTAAATAATAACAAAAGAGAGAGTGAATCTGTGTCTTTCCTCCAATAATGCACAGCCTTCCCAGTAATACTGAACAGGTTTCTCTTTGCCTCAAGTATCAAGAACCCAGCCCATGGTCACCATGCTGCTGCTGCTGCTGCTGCTAAGTCGCTTCAGTTGTGTCCGACTCTGTGCAGCAACCCACTCCAGTGTTCTTGCCTGGAGAAACCCAGGGACGGGGGAGCCTGGTAGGCTGCCGTCTATGTGGTGGCACAGAGTCGGACACGACTGGAGCGACTTAGCAGCAGCATATTTATAAGATAGCTCCATTTAAATTTCAACTACACAAGAATTGCAGATTTCTGGTTTTTTCCCAGCTAACACTATACACAAAGAACAGCCAGCCACTGGATGAGAAGCCAGTTTCCATTAAACTTTCCCAATGACATAACAGGACTGCTTCTTATTCGTCCTACCCTTGTACATTGGGTGTTCGGAAATGATTTTCACAGAGAAATCCAGTTCCCAGAAGAAGAAAGACAAGACAGCAGGCACTGCCACCACCGTTTCTGGTAGTGGCCAAGTTATGAGCTGACAGCCTCTGCCAGCTGGTACTTTTCTGATATGGGTCATTTGTCATCTTGACAGGAAGACTGGAAAGGAATTGAATGATAGTTTTAATCCATGCAGTAGAAAACATATATGTATCAAAATCAGTGTCTGCAATTATGAAGCTATTTTAAAAAGCCATTAATCCCTAAAATCCTCCATCTGTCATGAAACAGGCCTCATTTAGGTTCTTAACAAAATTACAGAAAGAGGTTCTGATTCCACCGTTTGCAGTTCCCTGGTGGCCTCCTCCTTCTGCTCAATTGCATTCGGCCAGCAACTTGACTTATGCCCTGCCAGTCTAGTAAGCTTCAGTGGAAAGGGGAGCTTTCTCTCCCAACGTCTATGTGCCCATCCAGGGAAGAATCTGAATGGTCCGACTTGGGTCATGTGACCTATCCTTCACCTACCAGCCTTTTCATGAAAGATTCCTATTTAGCCAGCCTGGGTCAAATACTCACTCCTATGGCAGAGATTAGGGATCTTGACTGATACTCACCAGGACTAAAGAAATAGGGCTGAGTCTCCAAAGAATGAGAAAAGTCCTCTAAGAGGCCAGAGTTGTAACCACCATGCCCCATCAAGCCAGCCTTCAAACATGGTTTCCAAAGGCAGCAGCAAGGATGGAAGGGGAGTTCATACTGTTCTAATTTTTAAAAGGTGGCCAGTTCACCATACCAGCAGACGTGAATCCTGCATGCATGCTCAGTCACTAAGTCATGTGCAACTCTTTGAGACCCCGTGAACTGCAGCCCATCAGGCTCGTCTGTGCATGGATTTCTCAGGCAATCATACTAGAGTGGGTTGCCATTTCCTACTCCAGGAGAATCTTCCTGACCCAGGAATCAAACCTGCAACTTCTGCATTGGCAGGCGGATTCTTTACCACTGCGCTATCTAGGATGCCCAAAAGCACCACCCAGAGGATAACAGTTCTGTAGCAATGTTGTGAAGTAGCTAACAAAGTATTCGTTGTTTGGTGTAGTCAAAGTTATTTGATTAGGCAGATTTAAGTTCTTAGTAACCACACTAAATGCAGACTATGGATTTTCTTTTTAATACTATGTTCACGGATATATCTGGATTCTCTATTATTCTTCCTTCTTTCTCCTGCCACTTTGATCGCCCATTTTCCTCTTCATAACAAAAATACTTCTCCAAAAGCTATACTGTATTCAGATGTTTGAGAAATAACAGGTCACCTTTCCTGAATTTAACCTTCCAGAAAAGTAACTTTTGTTGTTGGCTGACATTCAGTTTGTAAAGGGTTTGCGTATAAACAAGTTTATAAGATCTGAAGATCTCTTCATGGGTTATCAGCAAGAATCTTGGGGATGGTCTATAAGTCATTCTGAAACCTACAGAAATTTAAGGTGAAGGCATGGCTTTGGCCCCAGGCTCCCACCATGAGAGGAAGCTGGCACACAGCCATTGGCTTCTGACACCCCTGTTCTTGGCAGTCTTTGTCCCTGATCACAGAGAGGGCATCTTTTGGACTAGGAGGTCTCCAACAGCCTTTCTCCCACACTAACTTGTTAATATTCTCCCATCTTTGTTCCTCAAACAATCACAGATTTCATTTAAGCCCAAGTCCTTCAAAGTGGGAAGGGAACCTTTTCTCAAGACTGACTTGATTCATCTATGCCTTATGCTTTTTTACTCCCCACTTTACTATCCCAAATATATTATTTTAGCATAAAGCACATGGGTAACTTGGGAAAACACAGTGTTCCAGTGCAAAAACCCGAGCTGGATTTAGACTTCATGGTTTGGGAGAAAACTATTCTCATTCCAAAGTGACTTGAAAATGCTAAGGCTTTGTGATAAGCACATTTGGAGACTTGCTTCCTAAAAGCCTAAAATATTCTCTGCTACACTCAAAGTTTCCAAATATATGTGAATAAAATATGGTGATTACTCATGGGAAATATCCTCCAATGTTGTCTAAATAAGAAAGCTGTCCAGAAGCCCTTTGAGATTATGTGAGTCCGCAGGATCTCTAGCCATCAGATTCTGCAGGGCCTCCCAGGCCACTTCTGATGAGCCCCACAAGCTTCAGCTCTGAGGGTGTGTGGTACCTGGTCTTTGGGAGGCACTATGGAAAACATTATTTCTAGCTTAATCCTGGCTTCAGTTTGCCTTGTCAGGAGCAAACAAAATGCTGCAAATTCGTAACCAATTACTTTAAATGATGTTTCTACCATGCAAGCTTGGACTCCTGCGTTTTATTTTAGGATATTTCCCATTAATCCAGGCTTCAATTTGCCTTGTCAGGGGCAAACAAAATGCTGCAAATTCTTAACCAGTTCCTTTAAATGGTGTTTCTACTGTGCAAGCTTGGACTCCTGCGTTTTATTTTAGGCTATTTCCCATACTGCTTTACCGTGCTCAGTCTTGTCCTACTCTTTGCAACCCCATGGATCATGGCCTGCCAGGCTTCTCCATCCATGGAATTTCCCAGGCAAGAATATTGGAGTGGGTTGTCATTCCCTCCTTCAGGAGATCTTCCTGACTCAGGGATCAAACCCCCAACTCCTGCATCTCCTGTAATGGCAGGCGGATTCTGTACCACTGAGCCACCTGGAAAGCCCTCATAAGGAGGGTGCCTCTACTCTTTTTTTCTAATGCTCACCTGCCACCTAGGCTGAGACTGCCTTGCAGTTCTTGGGTTCTCTCTTATCTACCTGGATTTCTGATGATCTGCGCAGTCTGACCCTGACTCCCCCATACCCCTAGTACCAGCCTACATGTGGCACTTGCCACATCACAGAATGAGCCTTTCCAAGTGCAAATCTCATTGTGCCATTTCCTGCTTAGTGTTTTTCAGTAGGATAAAGACTAAAACCCTGTTCTTGGGGTACATCTCCCAGCAACACTCACTGGCCCCACGGAACCTAGACTTACAGACCTCTCTCCATCCCCACCTCCAAATCTCTTCTTGTTAATTCCTATTCTTCCTTCGAATTTCAGCTAAATCCTCTCTTCCTCAAGAAAGTAACCCCTGACCTGCCAATGAGCCATTCCTCCATTATAATTTCCAACAGTGTTACACGTCTACCCTTCCATAACTCTGGTCACAATTAGTGTATTGGACACACTGTATGATGATTTTATTAGTGCTGATAAATTACACTAGACTGTGAATTCCTTGAGGGCAGTTACTCTGCCTTTTCTGCATGTCCAGCACTGCTTACAGGTTGGCCCTCAACAGGTATTTGCTCAATGAGTGGCTGAATGAGTCTAGTAACCCAGGCGCAAGGTGAACTGATTCACACTATAAAATAACAATATTTAGGAGAAGGGAATGGCAACTCTTTCCGGTATTCTTGCCTGGAGAATCCCGTGAATGGAGGAGCCTGGCAGGCTACAGTCCATGAGGTCGCAAAGAGTCGGACACGACTGAAGTAACTGAGCACGCACACATGATTTCTTTTAACAATTATTCTTTGATATCACGTTAAATTGATCAAATACCCATGGTTTCGAGTATTGGAATGGGCACCATTCCACCGATGCAGTTTTCCTGTGATGGATCCCTGTCTGCCTCTGCAGCTAAATGGATTTACAAAGCACAACCTCCTTGAAGCTTGAGATTAATGTACATGAAATTGGGCTGATGGGATTACTGATGAACAACAGTGTACAATCAAATTAAAGTGGGCATTCCACATGAGTGTAAACACATTGAGGATTTGGAAAAGCTGATGCTGGCTTCATTTATGCCTCTCTTACCTTGAAGCTGACAATGGGACTTTCATTCATTTAATTTGATCACTGTCAAGAAATAATAGAACTCGCTATAAGTCTTAAACCAAATAGATTTCAGGAAAACATTTTCTGTTCTGCACTGACCCCAAATCAGACTCTGCAGAGGACATGACTTTCCAGTCCCACAAGCTCCCAAGCCCCTTCTCCTGGGTCTCATGAGTTCATCTTGTTCTGATAGTTTTCAGGATTGGGGCTTGGGTTTAAATTAACTTCCTCCTGTTGGTATTTGTGTTTATTTTTTCCTCTCTTTATTGCAAGGGATTAGATTGCGTGTTTCAAGCAGTCTCTCGTTTTGCTCTACCACCACTGGTAGACATTGTTCCAGAGGAGGGAGAAGCAGAATGGGGTGGAACAGAGGTTTCCCAAACAGAAGGAGCAAAGAATCACTTTGCTGACCTCCCCACAGCCTGCTTCTTTGGTCTGAAGTTGGGGTAGAGAGAAAAGAAGGAGCAGATACAAGCTTCTCATACTTCTCGTTTCTCCCAGAGACATCCTAAGGAGTCCCAAATCCCAGAAAACTCTACTTAAAACCAAAGCTTCTGATTATAACCCACCACTGAAATGAGGACGTCAACATGTCCCAGAGTCCTGCCTTATCATATATGGCAGCATTCTATTAGCCTTAGTCCCTGGGTCACATTCATTTCTGACCTCTCAAAGTTTTCTTTGATATTTACTGCTTTCACAGCTGTCTCATCTGATCCTTAACATACTGTGAAGTAAACAGGACAGGGTTTATCATCCCCATTTCAGAGACACATACACTCAGTTCAGTTCAGTCTCTCAGTTGTGTCCAACTCTTTGTGACCCCATGGACTGCAGCAGGCCAGTCCTCCCTGTCCATCACCAACACCCGAAGCTTACTCAGACTCATGTCCATCGAGTTGGTGATTCCATCCAACCATCTCATCCTCTGTCATCTCCTTCTCCTCCCACCTTCAATATTTTCCCAGCATCAGGGTCTTTTCAAATGAGGCAGTTCTTCTCATCAGGGGGCCAAAGTATTGGAGTTTCAGCTTCAGTGTCAGTCCTTCCAATGGATATTCAGGACTGATTTCCTTTAGGATGGACTGGTTGGATCGCCTTGCAGTCCAAGGGACTCTCAATAGTCTTCTCCAACACCACAGTTCAAAAGCATCAGTTCTTTGGTGCACAGCTTTCCTTATAGACACTGCAATAGACATCTGCTCTTTCTGCATGCCCAGCCTCCCTCCTCCTCTTCTTCTAACATTGGCAGCTCCCTTTCCCTTAGGAGACACCTCTTGCCACATCACATTTGATTTTGATGAAGCTTTGATCAAAGGATGCTGCTCCAGCTGCCACTACCTCCTATATCGCTACCACCTTCTGAAGCTGAAAGAGTCACGGCAAAGAAAAACCAGTGAGACTCTGTCTCCTGGAAATCTGAGTCAAAGAGAACTTTCAGGCTGTTGGAACTGAGGGACCGCCCACAATGTCTGATGCCCAGATCCCTGGAGTGACCCAGTTACTCAAACCCCCCTTTTTCCCCTTACCCTCCAAACAAACCCTTTTCACCCTTAACTTAATCACAGTTGGTTTCTGCCACTTGCAACTGAAGCACTCAGCAACAAGTCTGCAATCTGCTCAAGCTCTCAGACTTGAACACAGGCCTGTGGCACGGAGCATGTAAATAATACTAATACCTTAGCCAACACAAAGATGGTAAAGCTGATACAACTAAAGATAAACTTCATTCATTATCTAGGGTGGTGAGTCTCAACCAGGAAGTAGTTTTACCCCTCTACACCCCCAAGGATAAGTGGCAATGCCACGAAACATTTTGGTTGTCACAACTGATAGGGGACTGCTACTGGTTATAGACAGAGGCCAGGGATGCTGGTAAATGTTCAACAATGCACAGAAAAGCAGCCCCCAGTCCCATTCACTGCCCCTCCCCAAATAGTTATCTGCCCAAAAATGTCAGTAGTACCAAGGTTTAGAAAACTTCATCTGGAGAAAATGGAGTTATTTAGCATACCAGTCAGGATAACACCAGGTAAAAGCAAAAAGGGGGAGAGGGTGGGAAATCCAAGTTTTCAATAGCCTAACACTTAACTCATCAAACGTTGCAACTTGCTGTTGCAAAGTCTGCAGGTAGAAGTCTCCTTTCTGTAATGACCTGCATCCAGATCACGCCATCATGTGACACACCCACTTCAGCACATAGTCACCAGATTGATAAGGCAGGGGGTACAAGAACTGGCAGACGGCATGTCAGGCTCCAATGCTCATTGGCCAGAACACGAAACCTAAGTGCCAGGGGCTGCGACACACAGGGTGGGTTGGGGACAATGCAATGGATACTGAACAGTAAACAATGCTGTTACACAGCCCGTAGAGCTCAGTGCCATTAAACTGTGTTAGATACAGAAATCTATTTGCACAATTCATAACCAAGGGACATGACCAGGACCTGTGCAGGGCCTTACTTGGTTATCTCCTGCAAATTAGGTTGTTTTGCTTTTTGCCTTTTTAACCTCGAAGAATTAATTTGCTGTAGCAGCCCTGACTGCCACCAATAATTCTCAGCTCTAAATAAGTACCATTAAGGCCTGATTTGCTTTATGGTGATCAGGCTATGAACTCTGGTAAACAGACCATAGCCAACTAAATTCCATTGATTTAAGGGGCATTTCCTTCCAAGAACAAAGTCAGATAAATGAAATGGCATCTATATGTAATGCAGAGCATTTATAAGTAAGACCAATATATTATCATAGCACCATCACGTCATGGCAAATAGATGGGGAAACAATGGAAACAGTGGCTGACTTTATTTTTCTGGGCTCCAAAATCACTGCAGATGGTGACTGCAGCCATGAAATTAAGAGACGCTTACTCCTTGGAAGGAAAGTTATGACCAACCTAGGTAGCATATTCAAAAGCAGAGACATTACTTTGCCAACTAAAGGTCTGTCTAGTCAAGGCTATGGTTTTTCCAGTGGTCATGTATGGATGTGAGAGTTGGACTATAAAGAAAGCTGAGCACCGAAGAATTGATGCTTTTGAACTGTGGTGTTGGAGAAGACTCTTGAGAGTCCCTTGGACTGCAAGGAGATCCAACCAGTCCATCCTGAAGGAGATCAGTCCTGGGTGTTCATTGGAAGAACTGATGTTGAAGCTGAAACTCCAATACTTTGGCCACATCATGCAAAGAGCTGACTCATTGGAAAAGACCCTGATGCTGGGAAAGATTGAGGGCAGGAGGAGAAGGGGACGACAGAGGATGAGATAGTTGGATGGCATCACCGACTCTATGGACATGGGTTTGGGTGGTGATGGGAGGGAGTTGGTGATGGACAGGGAGGCCCGGCATGCTGTGGTTCACAGGGTCGCAAAGAGTCAGACACGACTGAGCGACTGAACTGAACTGAACTGAATGTGTTTTCATTGCAAATAATGTCAGACTCAATTTATGCAGAGGTGTCATCTTGCAGTTAAAAATCTTTAAATATGCATGAGATACAGCATCTCAGTCATTTGGGGCAGTGTTTCTTAATCATGGATAGAGTCACTCCACCAGCCTTTTCCAAAAATCAAAGTCTGGGCTGATCCTTCAAATTTCTAATTCAACAGAGGTATTCTCATTAAGATTATTGTGCTTGCAAATAAAGAATCTGATTGTGGCTCCTTGAAAAATGAAAGGGGAAGGCAGCAACCCAGCCTGGAAGGATACTAGGAAACCAACAGAACTTGGGCTTGGGAACCACAGAACTGGAGCACGGCTGGACGTGTAGCAGCCAGGGTTCAAGGTCCTTCTGCGAGCTTCAAGGTCCTACTTGTAAATCTCCACGTAAGTTTACTTCTCCCAGGTGTTGCTGGACTAGCCTGGCTGAGGAGGGTAGCTCCACCCCTGGACAAATCAGCTCCAATGGGGGAAAAGGGAAATCTTCCATGAGACTCTACAAGCCTGAGCAAGTTACTCGACCTCTTCATGCCTCAGTTTCCTCTTCTGTGAAGTGAACCTGATAGGAGCATGTGTCCGAGAGGAGCTATTATGCGCACATCTTGCAGTTCCAACCAGTGTCTAGTACTGTTGGGATTTAGAGGTGTGTTATTTGGAATTAGGATTGGGTGCTTTAATTAGTAGGTTTCCTGGGCACTTATAACGGGTAAGCAATATGAAGCCTTTCCTTTGCACTGGCTCATTTAATTTTCAGAAGCGATCTACAGGCTGAGACCTCCTGTGTCTGATACCTTGCCTGGAAAACAGCAAGTGCTACAAAATGGCAAGTGAATGGGTGAATGAACGAACGAATGAAATGAATGGTGGTGTCACAGCCAAGCATTTCAGCTAAGATGGCAGGTGGTGATCTGCATAGGTGGTGACCCCACCTCTTCCACGCAGACCCCAGAGCCTACACCTGCCCAGCAGCTGCTGGTCAGGAGAGTGCCAGGCATGGATAAGGTATGGGGTCTGCACTGGAGGAGGCGCATTCTCCACTGCTCATGCAGCCGCCATTCTAGTTGGTGCCCCCTATAGATGGCCCCTCTCTAACATTCGCCCTCATTTTTCACAAATGCATTCATTACATATGAAAGTACAGGAATGCCAGTTTTCTTGAAGAGTTTATGAGTGTGGCACAGGCTCCAAAAGCACGCAATCTGGCTCCAGCTGGGATTCTTTATGCTTCCTCTCTGTGGACTCGGAGATAATTACTTTTTCTCTGAGCCTCAGTTTTGCAGTGTGCAAAAGGGGGGAAAGATAAACAATGCAGCATTTGTAGAATAGTTGTATGAACAAGTGCATGGTAACAGCAGCACAATCCCCGGCACGTAGTCAGGCTTCAGTCAACGATTAGCCAAACCTGCAACAGTGCTCAACAATCGTTACTAAGGATGGTACTACAGCGGGTCAAGGAAACCGATGAAAGGAAACTAATCTCAAAACAGTCCCAAAGAAAGGCAATGCCAAAGTTCAAACTACCAAGCAATTGCACTCATCTCACACGCTAGTAAAGTAATGCCCAAAATTCTCCAAGTCAGGCTTCAGCAGTATGTGAACCATGAACTTCCAGGTGTTCAAGCTGGATTTAGAAAGGGCAGAGGAACCAGAGATCAAATTTCCAACGTCCGTTGGATCATCGAAAAAGCAAGAAAGTTCCAGAAAAAATCTACTTCTGCTTTATTGACTATGCCAAAGCCTTTGACTGTGTGGATCACAACAAACTGCAGAAAATTCTTCAAGAGATGGGAATACCAGACCACCTGACCTGCCTCCTGAGAACTCTGTATGCACGTCAAGAAGCAAAAGTTAGAAGTGGACATGGAACAACAGACTGGTTCCAAATCAGGAAAGGACTATGTCAGGGCTGTACATTGTCACCCTGCTTATTTAACTTATATGTAGTGTACATCATGAGAAACACTGGACTGGATGACGCACAAGCTGGAATCAAGATTGCTGAGAGAAATATCAATAATCTCAGTCAGATACGCAGATGATACCACCCTTATGGGAGAAAGCAAAGAAGAACTAAAGAGCCTCCTGATGAATGTGAAAGAGGAGAGTGAAAAAGTTAGCTTAAAGCTCAACATTCAGAAAACTAAGATCATGGCATTGCTCTCATCACTTCATGGCAAATAAAAGGGGAAACAAAGGAAACAGTGACAGACCTTACTTTTTTTTGGCTCCAAAATCACTGCAGATAGTGACTGCAGCCATGAAATTAAAAGACACTTCCTTAGAAGAAAAGCTATAACCAACCTAGACAGCATATTAAAAAGCAGAGACATTACTTTGCCGACAAAGATCCATCTAGTCAAAGCTATGGTTTTTCCAGTGGTCACATATAGATGTGAGAACTGGACTATAAAGAAAGCTGACTTACTTCACTCTGTATAATAGATTCTAGTTTCATCTACCTCATTAGAACTGATTCAAATGTATTCTTTTAATGGCTGAGTAATACTCCACTGTGTATACCTGTGGCAGATTTATGTTGATGTATGGCAAAACCAATACAATATTGTAAAGTAATTAACCTCCAATTAAAATAAATAAATTTATATTTTAAAAAAAACTTTAAATGAAAAAAAATAAAAAAGAAAGAAAGCTGAGCACCAAAGAATTGATCCTTTTGAACTGTGGTGTTGGAGAAGACTCTTGAGAGTCCCTTGGACTGCAGGGAGATCAAACCAGTCAATTCTCAAGGAAATCAGTCTTGAATATTCATTGGAAGGACTGATGCTGAAGCTGAAACTCCAATACTTTGGCCATCTAATGTGAAGAACTGACTCATTGGAAAAGACCCTGATGCTGGGGAAGATTGAAGGCTGGAGGAGAAGGGGATGAGAGAGGATGAGATGGTTGGATGGCATCACCGGTTCAATGGACATGAGTTTGAGTAACCTCCAGAAGTTGGTGATGGACAGGAAAGCCTGGCATGCTGCAGTTCATGGGCTTACAAAGAAAGAGTCGGACATGACTGAGCGACTGAACTAAAAGCAATCATTAATCTTTAAAGCAATTTGTTTGCTTGATGCTTGCTTTCCCTGTGTGTGTGTTTAGTTGCTCAGTCATGTCTGACTCGTTGCAGTCCCATGGACTATAGGCTACCAGGCTCCTCTGTCCATGGGATTTCCCAGGCAAGAATACTGAACAGGTTGCCATTTCCTACTCCTAGGGATCTTCCCCACCTAAAGATTGAACCCACATCTCCTGCATTGGCAGGCACATTGTTTACCACTAAGCCACCTGGGAAGACCTGCTTTCCTTGAGATTTGCTGTAAAACATGGATTCTGGAAAGAGGGAGCCTGGGTTTGAATCCAGACTCACCACTCAATAGCTCTGTGATCTTGGGCAAAAGTTTAACTTCTTTGTACTTCAATTTCCTCATCTGTGAGATGCAATCCTATTAGTACTTAACTCATAGGACTGTGGTAGGGATTAAATTAACAAGTATTTATAAAACAGAACGATACCCAGTTCATAGTAAGTACTATTTGTTTATTAAATAAATGAAACAGAATGCAGGGGCAGTTTCTGATCAGCTAGCATTAATACACCCAGGTAGTTGGCTTCCAGACTTGACGTCTTGGTAAGGACACCAGTTAAACAAGGTTTATTCCATTTTATTTCTGGGCTCAGCATTTGATCATTCTTCAAATCTGGATTTCAGAAGACAGTTAATGCTCATGTTCATCCAGGTTTACTCAGCTTGAAGGGAGGTGAGATCATGTCGTTTCCTGTGAATCAAAATATCTTGAAATGCTTTGATCATTGGGGTTCAGCTATTTCTTGGCCTCAGTACAGAAGAAGTGACACCTACTTCTAGTTTACTTTGAGGTGGTGAAATCTTTAGGCACAGATGACAAAAGGGCTCTGGGAGCCAGCAGATGGTACCTGGTAAACAGCCCCTTCAAGATGAGCAACATCTGGAAAAGGAAGGTGAAAGGCCCCCAAGCGAGTTGTTTTGCATATGAATTGCTGCATTTCTGATCAAGTTTCCCTGAGGCTTACTTGAAGGAAGACTTGTAATGCTTTCTGTTCAGGAGATACTCAAGAGCAAAAAAAAAAAAAAAAAAAAATCCAGAGAATACTATCTTTCACTGTGGGTTTTCTTTTTTAAAATTTACTGTGGCAAAAAAAAAAAAAAAAAAAAAACACAACATAAAATTAATTGTCCTAACCACTTTCCACTGCACAGTTCAGTAGTGCTAAGGTCCACACCGTGTTTTAAAACAGATTCAGAACTTTGTGTATTGCAAAGCTGAAAGTCTCAANAAAAAAAAAAAAAAAAAGAAACACAACATAAAATTAATTGTCCTAACCACTTTCCACTGCACAGTTCAGTAGTGCTAAGGTCCACACCGTGTTTTAAAACAGATTCAGAACTTTGTGTATTGCAAAGCTGAAAGTCTCAACCATTAAACAATGACAGTCCTTTTTCCCTCCTCCCTAATGCCCTAGCCCCTGGCAACCATCATTTTACTTTCTGCTTCTATGAATTTAACTACTTTTGATAACTCATATAAATGGAATCATGTGGCACTTGCCTTTTTGTAACAAATTATTTCACCTGTATAATGTCCCCAAGATTCATCCATTTTGTAGCATATGACAGTATTTCTTTCCTTCTTTGATGCTGAAAAATAGTTTGCTTGCATATACCATATTTTGTTTATCCACTCATCTATGCCAAACAGGATTCCACCTCTTCACGACTGCAAAATACTGCTGCTACAAATATTGGTGTACAAACACCTGAGATCCTGCTTTCAATTCTTTTGATATATACCAAGAAATAGAACTGCTGGATCATAAGGTAGTTTTATTTTTAATTTTTTAAGGAAACTCCATTCTGTTTTCACAGTGGCTGGACTACTATACATTACCACCAACAATGCACAAGGGTTCCAATATCTCCACAGCCTTACCAAAGCAGTTATTTTTTGTTGGTTTGTTTGTTTTATAGTAGCCATCCTAATGGTATAAGATGATAACCCATGTGGTTTTGATTTGTCTTTCTCTGATAATTACTGATGTTGAACATGTTTTCATATGCTTATTGGCCATTTGTATATAATCTTTGGAGAAATGTCTATTCCATTTTAAACCCATCTTTTAATTGGGTTATTTGATTTTTTTGTTGTTGTCAAGTTGCAGGAGTGCTTTATATATTCTGGATATTAACCCTTTATCAGACACACGGTTTGCAAATATTTTCTCCTACTCCATCGGTTTCCTTTTCACTGTGTTGATTGCATCCTTTAATGTACAAAGGTTTTCAAGTTTAATGTAGCCCCCTTTCCCATTTTCAGCTTTTGTTGCCTGTGTTGGTGGTCATTCAAGAAATTATCCAAGTGCAATGTCATGGAGCCTCTCCCTATATTGTCTCCTAGGAGTTTTATGATTTTAGGTCTTACATGTGGGTCTTTATTTCACGCATTAATTTTTGTATATGGTGTAAGACAAAGGTCATTTCCTTCTTTTGCTTTAGGAAATCCAGGTTTCTCGGTATCATGTGTTGAAGATTCTTTCTCCTGCGTTTGACTTTCCTTATTAAGAGAGGGGATCAGTAAGGCTGCTAGAGCTCTCCTAACAGATGCAAGGAGGCCCAACCAGCGAGGAAGAAAAGAGCTTAATTCACACGCAGCTCTCCCTCTGAGCCTCTGTTTCAATCACTGTTAGCCTTGCACTTGCAGTCACGGTCCTGACTTTGCTTTCAATCACTGTTCTCAGTTCCACCTTCTCACTATGGGGAATCAGGTTTGCTCCATTTGTTTCTCAATGACTTCTGAAACAATCCTCCATTCAATCCATAATCCAGAGAAGTCAATTTCCTTTGCCAAAACTTAACTGACCAGGTTTCATTTCATCTTCTTGGTACTTACTAATCGTAATTGAGATATTTTTTCTTTTCCTAATGTGTGGGAGACACCAGCAAAACATGTGTGATCGTCCTTTTTAAAATTCTATTTGCTTGCTTAAATTCTCTCCTGAAAACTATTTCTAGAAACTTAATGTTTAATAATTTCATCTCATTTCTTGAAAGGTTAGTGATATTTTAACTCAGTTAAGCTCATAGAGTGTATATCCAGTTCTTGTCAACTGGGCATCCACACATGTCTTTTAACCATGCATGTGTGTGTGCTAAGTTGCTTCAGCTGTGTCTGACTCTGTATGACCCCATGGACTGTAGCCCACCAGGCTCTTCTGTCCTTGGGATTCTCCAGGCAAGAATACTAGAGTGGGCTGCCATTCCCTTCTCCAGGGGATCTTCCCAGCCCAGGGATTGAACCCATGTCTCCTATGTTTCCTGCACTGGCAGGCAGGTTCTTTACCACTAGCACCAGCTGGGAAGCCTTTTTAAGCATACTTAACTTACAAGTAAAGACGACAGCAAAACCATGCATTCTGCCTCACACCACCTTGAACAACTGAAAGCACGTTCCCAAAAAGAGGATACAGAGCACCTTTATCTGTCTCTGAGTCATGTTAATTCTTCTTCTACCTGAGTCACACTCCCCTTTTGATGTCCTGTAACTTAAATCTTGAGATATAAAGTTAACTGTTGTTAATACATGTTACATAAAATGGTGGGGGGATGGGAAGAAGGGATAGAGAATAATTAAATACATACACAAATATAAACATATCAAAATAAAGAAAAATACTTATAACTGCTACAGCTTCTGCAACTTCTTTCATGACTGATAAGAGCTTGTAAAATTTCCTTCTTTGACTGTCTACTCTACATGCCTTTGGCCTTCAGCAAGCATGTCAGGGAGTCATGATTCCTTGCCTCGGGAGGTGACCCAAATCTTTGATTCTAAAGAGTCTAGACTACTGACAGTCCTGGCTGAATTATATCACTATGGTTTTCCACTGACTTCTTTTTTCCTTTAAACTTTTTATTTTGTATTGGGGTCTATCTGATTAACAATCTTGTGACAGTTTCAGGTGAACAGCAAAGGGACTCAGCCATACATATACATGTTTCCATTCTTCCCCAAACTCCCCTCCCATCCAGGCTGCCACATGACATTGAGCAGAGTTCCCTGTGCTGTACAATAGGTCCTTGTTGGTTATTTACTTTAAATATAGCACTGTATACAGGCAACCATAAGTCCATTCTCTAAGTCTATGAGTCCCTTTCTGTTTTATAAATTCATTTGTATCATTTCTTTTTAGATTCCACATATAAGGGATGTCATACAATATTTCCCCTCTGTCAAACTTACTTCATTCAGTCTAACAATCTTTAGGTCCATCCATTGCTGAAAATGGCAGTCTTTCCTTCTTTTTTAGGTTTTCCATTGACTTTTACCATAGGACAGGTAGTGCTAAGATGTTCTGGGAGGTTCTCCTCTTTATTTCTTATTCATAGAAGAAATCCTTATATGTCAGGATCTCTGATCTCAGTCAGTACAGAACTCCTTTGCCTGGAGAGGCTGGTTAGCAGCCTCCATTTCCCATTTAACTGAAACACTGCAGTCTCCTGGTGGAAGCATCTGTCCCTTGGGAACTAAGGTCTCTAGACCAGCAGACCCAAAGTCTCAGAGATGGAAAGAAAATTCATGCTTGGGTCACTAGGGGTAATACTGAGAGGAGCCAATTTCATATTCATCCTTTGATTCCCAGATCCATAAAAACAGCACCATACATAGACTCTTAATTCAGAGCATATTATCTCAGCCCTGGGCTTCCCTGGTGGCTTAGACAATGAAGATTCTGCCTGCAATGCAGGAAACATGTGTTTGATCCCTAGGTCAGGAAGATCCCCTGGAGAAGGGAATGGCAACCCATTCCAGTATTCTTGCCTGGAGAATTTCATAGACAGAGGAGCCTGGCAGGCCACAGTCCATGGGTTGCAAAGAGTCAAACACGATTAAGCGACTAATGCTAACTAATTAATCTCAGTTTTACAAGATGGTCTCACCCAACTGGTACTATAAATAGATCTTCAAAAAGGCATTTCAGGACTTGCCGGGTGGTCCAGGGTTGGAAGTCCACCTGCCAATGCAGGGGACGCTGGTTCCATCCCTGGTCCAGGAAGATCCACATGCCAAGAGGCAACTAAGGTTGTGGACCACAGCTACTAAGGACCATGCTCTAGAGCTCATGCTCCATAACAGAAGAAGCCACCACAATGAGTAGCCCGTGCACTGAAACTAGAGGGCAGCCCTCACTCACCACGGTTAGAGAAAGCCTTTCTGCAGCCATGAATAAATAAAATTTAAAAGAATCACCAGACTTTGAAATTTTCTTTTTATAAAAGGGCAATTCAGTGTCTTATCAGATCAGCTTTTTCTAGATGATGTGGCCAGTGAATTCCACAAACGTGAATCTGTTGACACACTTTATTTGCTCAAGCCCAGTCTCATATATGCTTCTCACACTGGATGATGGGATGCTGCTGTGCACATTCAACCTTATGGCTTAGTGGGCAAGGCCCAGTTCATGAGAGGTGGTTCAGGTCACATGGCCTTTGAGGGTCTGTCATCAAGCATTGGTGTTGCCCAGTAGCTTCCACTTGTGCCTCAGAGGGTAAAGAGTCTGCCTGCAATGCAGGAGACCTGGGTTTGATCCCTGGGTTGGGAAGATCCCCTAGAGAAGGAAATGGCAACCCACTCCAGTATTCTTGCCTGGATAATTCCATGGACAGAGAAGTCTGGTGGGCTAAAGTCCGTAGGGTTGCAAAGAACTGGACAACTAACTCACTTTCAGTAGCACTTGTAGACACCTGTAATAAAGAACCACTTTCCTTAAGTTGNATCCCTGGGTTGGGAAGATCCCCTAGAGAAGGAAATGGCAACCCACTCCAGTATTCTTGCCTGGATAATTCCATGGACAGAGAAGTCTGGTGGGCTAAAGTCCGTAGGGTTGCAAAGAACTGGACAACTAACTCACTTTCAGTAGCACTTGTAGACACCTGTAATAAAGAACCACTTTCCTTAAGTTGCCAGTGCGCTTACAAACAACCAACCAAATCCATTAAATTCCATATTTTCACTAAAATATCCTGTGGCAGCAACTACTTGGTCATCTAGAAACCTATAGGAGCAAGGGAAGAAGTCTATAGAAGGTTGCAGACTTTGAATCTATGATGGGTCTGAAACTCCTATAGGGTGGCAGGGATGGAAGTTGGGAAGAAAAGCCAGGCATGAGGAGGGAGAGATCAAGGATGCAAGGAACCCTGTGGAGATGATCTAGAACACACATGGACAAACTGGACCCCACAACACAATCAGAATGTGTGTCTGTCTTTCACCGCACTAACCTTGAGGATATGGTGACTGGCACAAGAATCTGGGGTCCCCCTTTCACAGAGGTGTGCACACACCTGCCCTGGGACCTGGAGAAGCTGGTGAGGAGGTCTGGGGGGAGTGGGAGGAGCTGGGGGTTCATCTGCAGTCTTGTGACAATAAGGAGGTCAGCAACAAGGTGAGGGCCACCAGATGCTCCCTATAGTGACCTTCAGAGGGCAAAGGCCACCCCTTCACTTCTGCTCCTAACGTCCAGTCCAAAATCCTCTCATATCCAACTCTAACGCAGAACCAGAGACAGCAAGGAATCCTTGGAAACAATTCCACATGGCTTGACTTGACACAGAGGCAACACAGGGATAAAAATCATGTGTGTGCATGCTAAGTCGCTTCAGTCATGTCTGACCCTTTGTGACCCCACAGACTGTAGCCCGTCAGGCTCCACTGTCCATGGGATTCTCCAGGCAAGAATTCTGCAGCAGGTTGTTCTGCTGTCCTCCAGGGGAGCTTCCTGACCCAGGAAGTGAACCCAAATCTCTTATGTTTCCTGCATTGGCAGGTGGGTTCCTAACCACTAGCACCACCTTGGGAAGCCCATGGAAATCATAGACTGCTAGAAATCTCTGGGAACCATTTCCAAGGAATAAATTTCCTTCTCTATGTTTCTGTTCTTCTTTGATCCTCATAGTCATTGGACAACAATTATTATGTTTGATTACTATGATCATTGTCACAGCTAATATTTATTGCACATTTACTATGTGACAGATGTCAACTACCTTGCATCCCTAATTCACTTATTCTCACAATTATCCTATGGGGTGGGTCCTATGTCACAATGAGGGAACTAAAGCTGAGGAGAGATGAAAGAGCTTCTCAAGATCATACAGAGAGTAAGAGGCAGGGCAGGTATCTGAACAAAGTCAGTATGATTCCAGTGTCCTTTTTCTTAACTGCTAAGCTGTAACATTCCTAACTTCAAACAGGATCCAAATAGTAATAAAGATCTTAACACAAATGAAAAGCATAGCACTTCTCTATGAATTTGGTTTTGAAGAAAAAGGAACACTTTAAAGAATATCGATAATCACAAAAATGTAAATGATACATCACTCATACTTAATCCAGGAGGTACCATAACTTGCTTTAAATTCCCAGATGGGCCTAAGATGACAGCACTAGACATAAGAATAAATTTGTATTCGAGTCACGTAGGATATGAGAGCAACACTAAATTGGATGAGGTGTTATAAAAACAAGGCAAGAGAAATGTATATTTACACACGCCGCCACTCACTTCTTTAGCTAATATTTGGAAAGAGCAGTGTGGGTAAGTGACTGCAGGCAGAAAAGATACTGAAGCCTAGCTAGGGTGTTGAGTCTACAAGGGAAGATAAAGCAACAAGAGAAGGCGCGTGGCATCTCCCATGCTAGAAGCCGGAATGCAAGGTAGACCTGGCAGTCAAAGAGAAGGAGAAATTCAAGCTAACAGGAGTTTGGTGGAAGAAGAGAAACGCCATCCTAGTTTGATTTCCTTTCTCTTCGCTTCTGGTATTGCATGGAAATCTAGGAAAAACAATGGCCGGGGAGTCATGAGACTGGGGTCCCATTTTCCTGTTTCTCCCACTAGCTCACTGGGGGATCTACCTCCATTCTTCTCTAGGTCTCAGTATTATTATCTGTAGAATGGAGTAGGGGTGGTCCTAACAATTTTCTTCTAAAGTTCTAACAATTGAGCATTCTACGACACTAGACTTTTTATACAAAAGGGAACGGTCCTAACCATCACTCAGGAAGCACACTCTTGATGCTAAACAGTGCTGCTGAGGATGCTGCCACTTCTGGGTTCTGACTGATTTTTATTCTATCACTTTTGTTTGTTTGTCTTTTCCCATGTTAGTAATAGATTCTACCGGATCCACCATTACTCTACCATTTTCTCTCAAGGCCACCAGATGGCTAAAATCACAAGTCCATTTGAATCCCAGGACAGAATCAAAAGAATCTGTTCCCTGACCCAGTCCTGGAAACAGAGTACCATCCTCAGTGGGAGCCAGTAGCCCCAAACTAGCAGTGATGGGATCCTTCCTCCAAACAGGCTCATTTCACCCAGAAAGGAGCTGCCGGCAAAGTGTTCTCAGGATCAGAGTGAACACTGCAGACCAAATAAAATGAAAGTGCCTGTGACTCTTAGACATTTTTAGGACTGAGTTAACAGCAAATTAGCTAAAAATAATCTGAGTAGAAAAGCAGATATCTTGAGCTTTACATTGCCAAAAGAAGCAAGGTGTGTGTCTGTCTGTGTGTGTGTTGGGGTGGGGGGGGTGTTAAGTGTGTGTTTTCTGCAGAGATTTTAAGATGGGGGCTTCCCAGGTAGATTAGTGGTAAAGAATCCACCTGCGAATGCAGAAGATGCAGGAGACTCGGGTTTAATCTCTGGGTTAGGAAGATCTCCTGGGGGAAGAAATGGAAACCCACTCCAGCATTCTTGCCTGGATAATCCCATGGACAGAGGAGCCTGGCGGGCTACAGTCCATGGGGTAGCAAGGAATTAGACACGGCTGAGCAACTGCACATGCCCACGCGTGCACACATCCATGTTCTACGGCTCCCATGTTAATGGCCCCCATTAACTGATCCCAGTCACTAGACAAGCGTCATCTAATCTTCACATTAAGCTCACTTGGGTGTTATTTCTGGCCCATTCCACAGATGAGGAAACAGTCCAGGCAGGAGAAATGTGTGTCCAAACCACATGGCTAAGGGACGCGTTGGGATTTGAATCTGAGCCTAACTCCAGACACCTCTATCCTTCTGTCCACTAACACTGGCCTTTTTCTTCTTCCTATTTTTTTTCCCTTTTTTAAGAGAATTAACCTTTGCCTTAACTTGAGTATTTGTGCCACTGGATATTGGCCTTGGTCAGGTTGGAAGAGAGTGTTGAGATATCTGTTATGCATGTTGAATGTGGATGAATGGGGTGCATGCAACAACATTTACTGAATAAATAACAACGTGCCTGGTTCTGTGCTAGGTAGGAGCTGGAAGCACAGAAACTCAAACATAAAACAAAGAGGTCACTGCTGCACTAGAGACGTGTGTGGAAACTTCAGGATGATCTGGATGACCAAGCTCTAAATTGTGCTTGGGTGAACTGCTGAGTCTCCTCGGAGAAAGCGCTCTTCAAAATGAGCCTCAAAGCACGATGGGAGCTCACTACTGAAGGAAAGCAGAGGGAACGTGCATTTAAGGTAAAACCTTAGGAAATAAAGGAAAGTCTAAGCATACCAGATTTGGCTTCCCTTCCTCCTGGGAGTCTGAAAGCCACCGCTGGGGTTGGGACTGCTTCGGTTTGCTTTAATAAACCAGACTGACACCCAGTCTGCTCCTCTGTGGTGTGACGCGAACTGGCAATACTGAGGTGAGGAACCTGTGGCCTTGCAGGGCCATGAAATGAACTGAGCACGGCTTTTCTATTGGCCTGCGGTGACTCAAATATACTCAGTCCCAAACGTGTGGGTCAGCCATCTTGTCTTCTTTGAGAGCCAAGAAGAAAGGGGTCAGTGAGCATTTAACATGTTCATTGGAATTACAGCACAGCCAATCATATTTGGAACTCAGAAGCAGCTTTCTGTTTCAGATATGGCTGCTCAAAAACAAAAAAGCAAAGGGGGAAAAAGAGGAATAAAAAAGAAGTTTGGAAGTGAACCAGCAGGAGGGAATTGAGGAAGTCATTGCGTGCCTGCTCAGTCTTGTCCAACTCTGTCAGTTTCCTGGCGAGAATACCGGAGGGGGTTGCCATTTCTTCCTCCAGGGGATCTTTCCCACCCAGGGATGGAACCCGTGTCTCCTGTATCTCTTGCATCGTCAGGCAGATTCTTTACAGCTGAGCCACCAGGGAAGCCCTTGAGGAAGTCATTGCCTAAACTAAAGAATCCTCCCTGGTTCATGGGCTGGCTTTACCTGTATTTACACATAGCCTTGTAGAGGAGGCTTTGAAAATCTGGAATTGCACTTAAAGATAAACTTGACTATCAAAAAAAAAAAGACTATATGGAAGCAAAACGAAAGTCAGCCCTCAGAGTCAACAGGACTGGGCCATAAGGTACAGTCAGAATCACTGCACTATCATCGTTGGCAGCAGGTAATGAAGCTGATGTAGCCTTCTATAAACTTCTTTTTTTCATTTCTTATGTTCGTTCCTTATGTCCCCAAGTCATCTGCAGAATTTTCAAAAACTTTCCTGATCGGTCCATTGAGAGTCCCTGGCCCATTTTGTCAAGTTTTACCTCTTCCTTTAAACCTTTTCATTTACATATGACTGGAAAGTGTTCAGTCATGGCCAACGGAAGTGAAAAGCTTGAAACCTTGACACAACAAATTCATAATTAAGGCTTTCTATTTACCTCATCTCTCAGAGTGCCCAGCAACCCCTTACTTCTCTGTCTCTCTCTCTCTTTTTTTTTTTTTACAATGATTTTGTTCCAAAAATATTGCTACTCTTTTTTTTTTTTAAGCAAATCAGATCTTAAGCTATAGACGGGGATTTTCCTACTTAGGGAAAATCTTTGCTAAAATATTTTATAAACTAAACAAAATGTTCTATAAATGTTTATATCTATAAAAATTCACTTTTAAATTGTATTTTAAGTATACTAAAAAATTAGAATACCACTCTCTCTAAATGCTTAAAGTTTTGCATGAGCATGTCATATACATTCATTGATGATTATCATTAATTTCAAACCTTACAAAGAACTTCATTTCCTCAAAATCAATGCTCCTTTGAATGGATACCTGTATATGTATGGCTGAGTCCTTTCACTGTTCACCTGAAACTATCACAATATTGTTAATAATCTATAGTGCAATACAAAATTGAAAGTTTAATTAAAAAAAAAAATCAATGCTCCCTTACAAACACAGCAAAATAATACATGCTTCCAAAGTTCTAGAAGAATCAGAAAGTGGAGGCAGGAGATCTCGAACTTGGAGGGGTTCCCTTGTTCACTGAAAGCAACTGGTGACAGGATGATTTCTGAAGGCCCTTCTGAAATTCAAGCCAACTATAATTTTATCTACCTCAGAGACAATTTCTCAAGGTAGTTAAATTTTCAAATGAAATTCCCTTTCTTCCCCAAAGTATACTTACTGAAAACAGTACAGAAAAAAGAGGCCACACACACACAGATGAACAGAAATGAATCTGAATTACCAGGGGAGCTCTTGGCAAAGATACAGAATGTGTGGCAATTATTATTTTATGAAGCAACTTTAAGAAGTAACCAGAGATAGTACCCAGAGGCTCTTCCTGAAGACTATTATAAAGGGAGACAACTAGCCTAGCAAAATTAAGAATTATATGAAGTTTACCTATTTCTTTTGTTCTTCACGCACCACTATTACTCTTTCCCACTTTCTCTGGGAACCAGTGTCTTGTGTTTCTGCCTGGAGTTCCCCAGAAGAAGCCATTTAGACAAACCATTCTTGGTATTAAACTCTCTGGTGACACAGAACTACCTTGCCCTCCTTCCCACAGCCCATCAAAGCTGCTTCTTGTACAGCTGTCCAAAGCATTCTGTCTGGAGCAGCATCACCAAGACTGTGGTCCTGAATTGAGCCAGTAGTCATGTATGGATGTGAGAGCTGGACTGTGAAGAAGGCTGAGCGCAGAAGAATTGATACTTTGAACTGTGGTGTTGGAGAAGACTCTTGAGAGTCCCTTGGACTTCAAGGAGATCCAACCAGTCCATTCTGAAGGAGATCAACCCTGGGATTTCTTTGGAAGGAATGATGCTAAAGCTGAAACTCCAGTACTTTGGCCACCTCATGAGAAGAGTTGACTCATTGGAAAAGACTCTGATGCTGGGAGGGATTGTGGGCAGGAGGAGAAGGGGACGACCAAGGATGAGATGGCTGGATGGCATCACGGACTCGATGGACACGAGTCTGAGTGAACTCCGGGAGTTGGTGATGGACAGGGAGGCCTGGCGTGCTGCGATTCATGGGGTCGCAAAGAGTCGGACACGACTGAGTGACTGAACTGAACTAAACTGAACTGATATACATGACCATGTGTAAAACAGATAGCTAATGGGAAACTGTTGTATAACACAAAGAGCTCAACCTGTTGCTCTGTGACAACCTGAAGAGGTAGGACGGGGTGGGAGCTGGGAAGGAGGTTCAAGAGGGAAGAAACATCTTTACACCCATGGCTGGTTCATGCTGTTGTATGAGAGAAACCAACACAACGAGATTATCCTCCAATTAAAACTAAACAAAATTTTTTGAAAACAGTATTGTCCTCAAAACAGCAGTATCATCTTGGAGTTTTTTGGAAATGCAAATTCTTGAGGTAATGAAATAGGTCCCTCAAAGTGATCTGCGCTCCTCAGTCAATGAAGAGCATTCACAACAGTCGAGTTGAGGAAACAGCCCACAAATCTGTGGATGGATAAATGAACAAAGAAACTGTGGTTTAAATAAACAATGGTGTATCACTCAACCTTGAAGAAGAAGATCATGCCATTTGCAACAACAAGGATGGATCTGGAGGACAGCATGCTAAGTGAAATAAGATACAGATACAGAACCAGAAAAAAAAAGAAAAAAAAACCCATATGTCCTCTCTTACATGTGGAATCTATAAAAGTCAAATACACAGAAGCAGAGATTAGGATGGTGATACCAAGGGAAGAGGTTTGGGGAAATGAGGAGATGTTAAAGTGTACAAAGTTGAAATTCTGTGGGCTGAGTGAATCCAGGGATCTAAAGGCAGCATGACCACTATAATTAATAATTGTTTTTGAAATTTTCAATACAGCTGTATTTCTGGGGCTTCACATAATTTAAGTAACAAAATTAGTAATTCCCAGTAAAGTGGAACAGAAAAAAAGAAAACCATTCCTCAACACTGTAGATCATTTTCTAATACTGTGTGAGTGAGTATAGATTTGTCCTTCAGTATACATCAGGGGTTGGTTTCAGCAGCCCCAGTTCAGTTCAGTTCAGTTCAGTCGGTCAGTCATGTCTGACTCTTTGCAACCCTAAATCGCAGCACACAAGGTTTCCCTGTCCATCACCAACTCCCAGAGTTCACCCAAACTCATGTCCATCGAGCCGGTGATGCTATCCAACCATCTCATCCTCTGTCGTCCCCTTCTCCTCCTGCCCCC
Source organism: Oreotragus oreotragus (assembly GCA_006410675.1). Taxonomy (NCBI): domain Eukaryota; kingdom Metazoa; phylum Chordata; class Mammalia; order Artiodactyla; family Bovidae; genus Oreotragus; species Oreotragus oreotragus. Next base: position 364,973 of record SJYX01007386.1, read on the forward strand.
AATCCCTCCCAGCATCAGGATCTTTTCCATTGAGTCAACTCTTTGCATGAGGCGGCCAAAGTATTGGAGTTTCAGCTTCAGCATCAGTCCTTCCAATGAACATCCAGGACTGATCTCCTTTAGGATGGACTGGTTGGATCTCCTTGCAGTCCAAGGGACTCTCAAGAGTCTTCTCCAACACCACAGTTCAAAAGCATCAATTCTTTGGCACGCAGCTTTCTTCACAGTCCAACTCACATCCATACAAGACCACTGGAAAAACCACAGCCTTGACTAGACAGAACTTTGTTGGCAAAGTAATGTCTCTGCTTTTGAATATGCTATCTAGGTTGGTCATAACTTTCCTTCCAAGGAGTAAGCATCTTTTAATTTCATGGCTGCAATCACCATCTGCAGTGATTTTGCAGTCCAAAAAAATAAAGTCTGACACTGTTTCCCCATCTATTTCCCATGAAGTGATGGGACCAGATGCCATGATCTTTGTTTTCTGAATGTTGAGCTTTAAGCCAACTTTTTCA
>SJYX01007386.1:368159-413313 GCA_006410675.1 Oreotragus oreotragus
GGGGAGCCTGGTGGGCTGCCGTCTATGGGCTGTCTCTTATACACATCTAGATGTGTATAAGAGACAGGTTGCTTCCTGACCTGCATATAGGTTTCTCAAGAGGCAGGTCAGGTGGTCTGGTATTCCCATCTCTTTCAGAATTGTCCACAGTTTATTGTGATCCACACAGTCACAGGCTTTGGCATAGTCAATAAAGCAGAAGTAGATGTTTTTCTGGAACTCTCTTGCTTTTTCCATGATACAGCGCATGTTGGCAATTTGATCTCTGGTTCCTCTGCCTTTTCTAAATCCAGCTTGAACATCTGGAAGTTCACAATTCACGTATTGCTGAAGCCTGGCTTGAAGAATTTTAAGCATTACTTTACTAGCGTGTGAGATGAGTGCAATCGTGTGGTAGTTTGAGCATTCTTTGGCATTGCCTTTTTTTGGGATTGGAATGAAAACGGACCTTTTCCAGTTCTGTGGCCACTGCTGAGTTTTTCAAATTTGCTGGCATATGGAGTGCCACTCTTTCACAGCATCATCTTTCAGGATTTGAAATAGCGCAACTGGAATTCCATCACCTCCACTAGCTTTGTTCATAGTGATCCTTTCTAAGGCCCACTTGACTTCACATTCCAGGATGTCTGGCTCTAGGTGAGTGATCATACCATCGAGATTATCTTGGTTGTGAAGATTTTGTTTTGTACAGTTCTTCTGTGTATTCTTGCCACCTCTTCTTAATATGGCACTGTTTTAATAAGATTTTCATACGGTTCTTACATTAAAGTTTGAAGATGACTGACTTAGAGGAGGGCTTCCCTGATAGCTCAGTTGGTAAAGAATCCACCTGCAATGCAGGAGACCCCGGCTCGATTCCTGGATTGGGAATATCTGCTGGTGAAGGGATGGGCTACCCACTCCAGTATTCTTGGGTTTCACTTGTGACTCAGCTTGTAAAGAATTCATCTGCAATGTGGGAGACCTGGGTTCGATCCCTGGGTTGGGAAGATCCCCTGGAGAGGGGAAAGGCTATCCACTCCAGTATTCTGGCCTGGAGAATTCCATGGACTGTATAGTCCATGGGGCCACAAAGAGTTGGACATGACTGAGAGACTTTCACTTTCCGGCTTTCCTGATAGCTCAGTTGGAAAAGAATCTGCCTGCAATGCAGGAGACCCCAGTCCTATTCCTAGCTCAGGAAGATCCACTGGAGAAGAGATAGGCTACCCACTCCAGTATTCTTAGGCTTCCCTTGTGGCTCAGCTGGTAGAGAATTAGAGAAAGCATCGGAGAAAGAATTCCAGCAGTGGAGGAGATGGGAAGAGCTGGAGCTCTCCCTCCATGAGCCTTCCCAACAAAGAGCTTCTGGTCCAAAGGACTTCCACCAACCAACCGTAAGCTGAACATCAACACAAGACACCCAAAATGGAAACACTGGGCAGTGATCTAATATCTTATTGAATGATTTCCCTACACTTTGGATGTGAAGATTCAAAATTAATGACTCAAGGATATTGGGAATGAACAGTACATCTCACTTAATTCTCTGTGTCTCCAGAGAGAGGTTAATTGGGACCAATAAATTGGAAGAGATTACTTAACGAGTTGATTAACATTCTGAGAAAGAAGGGGCCCCAACTGGACACATTCTGCTGATTTCTAAAAAAGAGGATTTAATTAAAATCAATTGCTTAACCCTACTGTAAACAAGCGGGACCAATCTCTGCTGTGGGGAGTCTCATCAATGTGCAAGAAGGAGGAAATGAGGCCACAGTCAGCATGATTGCAGAGAGATTCAGTATTTGCCAAAAGACTATTTCTCACCTGCAGGAATGTCAGTGCATAGAAGGAAAAATCAAATATCAATTTCAGCCAAGAACAGATTTTCCTGTAAGTGGGAAAGAGGAACACCCAGCCCCGAGTCATCCAGAGTTAAGTAAATTATCCTCCTGGGTTAAATTGCTGTCAGGCTATACTCTATAACATGAACGTTTGCTGTGCCTTTTCAACAATGTGCACACACCTCCGTGTGTGTCTGTGGAAACAGATGAGTGGGCTGGCATTGCTGAGTTTAGATCAGTACAGTGAAAGCATCATTATCCTGTGGCAGACTCTTGGCATTGCAGATTGCCCAGGGGCTTTCTTTGCAGGGCCCAGGTCTGTACCTCACACTCCCACTCCCTGCACCACGGCCTCGGGCCACCTTCCCCCTCCCAGTCAAGGCCTAGAAGCCCTACTCCTCCAGTCCCAGGGCCTTGTTCAGGTCCACTCTGCTTCCCCAGGCTTCAGTTGCTCCTGCTCCAGCTCTGAGAGAATTCTGCCTGGTAGAGAAACTGACGGAGAAGGCAATGGCACCCCACTCCAGTGCTCTTGCCTGGAGAATCCCAGGGACTGGGGAGCCTGGTGGGCTGCCGTCTATGGGGTCACACAGAGTCGGACACGACTGAAGCAACTTAGCAGCAGCAGCAGCAGCAGCAGCAGAGAAACTGAGCTACATATGAGAAGTGAGGAAGCTAGGAGACCTGCACAGGCGGACTAATCAAGGTGAAGAACATGGGAGCTTCAAAGCTATTAGCAAACCTAGGCAGGCCTGGGTTGGTGTGGGAGGCCAAAGAACGCCCCCACCCGCCCAGAGATGCCCCTATCCTAAACTCAGAACCTGTGACTACATTAGCTTTCATGGAAAAGGGGATTAAGGCTGCTGATGCAGTGAGGTTTGCTGACTTAGAGGTTAACCTGGATTATCTGAGTGGGAGCCATCTAATAACATGAGTCTTTAAAAGCGGAAGGAGAGAGAGAGAAAAATGCAAGGTGGGCACATCATGACCAACTGCTGCTGGTGCTGAAGTTGGTAGAAGGGGAGTGTGGAGAAGATTCTAGAAGCCAGAAAAGGAAGGAAATGGATTCTCCCCAGAGCCTTTGAAATGAAGGCAGCCCTGCTGACCACTTGATCTTGGCCCAGTGAGACCCACAGGGGCTTTCTGACCTACATAACTGTGAGATACTAAATGTGTGTTGCTAAGCCATTTGCTGTGTGGTCATTTGTTGTAGTGATAGGATACTCATACAGTCAGCAAGGGCTGAGGGTCAGCCTCTTGACCTCAGAGTAATCTGTGGGCCTTGCAGGACCTGCTGCAGATGGTGTCCCAGGGTTGGGTGGGCATAGCAGTGGGAGAAGTGGGCAGGAAGCCAGAAAGTAAAAAGATGGTGGTTTCTAACCATTAATTTACCCCTGAAGTTTCACAAATGCAAAAATGGTGGAAATTCAAAGGAATAAGGTGAGCACCCATATTATGAATTGTATAAAACAAATTTACTTTGCATCTTTTAGAAAATGAAGCTGCGTACATTTGATTGACTATTTACAATAGTCTTGACAAAGCCATGGGCTTCCCTTGTGGTTCAGCTGGTAAAGAATCCACCCACAAAGCAAGAGACCTGGGTTTGATCCCTGGATTGGGAAGATGCCCTGGAGAAGGGAAAGGCTACCCACTCTAGTATTCTGGCCTGGAGAATTCAGTCCATGGGGCCAAAAAGAGTTGGACATGACTGAGCGACTTTCACTTTTATTGACAAAGCCATCTTATTTTCAGAGAATGTCGCAAAATATTATGGGGCTAGTGAAATTGTTTTTAATGTCAAGAGAAAAAAGTGGAGCCTGGCATTTAATATTTAAAAAACTCCTTATTTTGTTAGAAACATTTTGACTTTAATAACTAATTATATGTCCTTCAGTATCTAATACATATAGTATTCAAATTTTTTTAGATTTGTGTAAATCCACACTTAGTCACCTTCCTGCATGATGGAATGAATACAGACTCTTTAAATGGGGCAGATGCTGTCTTGGAAGATGGAAATAATATAGATGGGTGATCTTTAGTGGACTTTAATAGAATAAACTCAAGCCTTCTCCACCACATTCCATCCCTATCAGCCCCTGGTGAAAAGGAGATTTTGTTAGGCCACGCGTTTGGTCTCCAAGGTCAATGCCACACTTCCCTGGTTAAGAGCCTCGCCTCTCACTCATCTGAGCTGGAGGGTGCGTGTGCTCTGCCTACACTGTAGCCAGGCCATGTCAGTTCTGCGTCAAACATGGGGACCAAACAGGGCTCTCTTGCCATTTCATTCTCTCTCAGTATCAGTCCCCTGGGAGTGGGTGGCAATGTCAGGCTGGCTTTCCTCTGTGTGGTCAAACACATCTTACCAGGGAGCTCTGCACTGGGTCTTGGGTCCAAAGGCCAGTCAACAATCAGGTATTATCAGGATATATTAATCAGAGTTCTCTAGAAAAACAGAACCAATCTATATATACTTGAAATTTTAATATAGGAATTGGTTCACAGGGTCACAGACACCAGTAAGTCCCATGATCTGCCATCTGCAGACTGGAGAACCAAGAAGGCTGGAGGTACCATTTAGTTCAAGGCTGAAGGCCTGAGACCCAGGAGCCTGGATGTCCAAGGCCAGGAGAGGAAGCAGAGGGAATTCACCCTCCCCCCACTCCGTGTCCTATGGTGCCCTCAGTAGACTGGATGATGCACATTGGAGTGGACCACCTGCTTTGCCCGGTCCACTGATTCAAATGCTAATTTCTTCCAGAAACACCCTCCCAGACACGCCCCAGAAGTGTTATACAGCTATCTGGGCATCCCTTAGCCCAGTCAAGCTGACCCATAAGCTTGCCTGGAATTGTGCTCCAATACCCCTGGAAGTCAATTCAACCAGTCCATCCTAAAGGAGATCAGTCCTGGGTGTTCATTGGAAGGACTGATGTTGAAGCTGAAACTCCAATACTTTGGCCACCTGATGCAAAGAGCTGACTCATTTGAAAAGACCCTGATGCTGGGAAAGATTGAGGGCAGGAGGAAAAGGGGACGACAGAGGATGAGATGGCTGGATGGCATCACTGACTCAATGGACATGAGTCCAGGAGTTGGTGACGGACAGGGAGGCCTGGCATACTGCAGTTCATGGGGTCGCAAAGAGCTGGACACAACTGAGCGACTGAACTGAACTGAACCTCTGGAAGTCACGGGAAAGGGAACAGTGGACGGGAAGGTAAAGACTGACTCAGTAGAGTCCTGAGATGACAACCAGCTTCCAGAAGCCTTCCAACCTGCCCCTCGAACTGTAATATCCAAAAAAGAGGGAAACGGGAAAGATATGGGGAGAGAAAAAGAACAGACAAAGGGAAAGAGAAAGAGGGAAGTCTCTTTCTCATGCCCATCATGGGAGTCTTACACAGTCTGAAATGCCTTCCAGACCCACTGGAGGACACCCAGAACTGCCCCTTGAAGCGTCAGAGCCACGGTGCACGCACGCACGCACGCACGCACGCACACACACACACACACACACACACACACACACACACACACACGAAGAGGAGGAGATGCCTGGGGACTGCTTGCCAGCACCTTTTCCTTTTTAACTCTTTCCTCAAAGAGCTTTTGAAACATCAGTAACTCCAATTCAAAGTTCAACATGGCAGGATGCGGGCAATGCAAAGAACCCTGTACCCAGAATTTTAACGTGTATTTTCCCTAAGCGAATGAGCATGGGGACGTGAGCTTTTCTTTTTCCACTGGACTGAAGTCATGGGCTATCAGCCCTGCCCTGTGCTCTGGAATATTGATTTGCTGGAAAACTGCAGCTTTCAAAGTGCAAACCTGGATTTAAGCAGGTAATGGGAAGCACAACTAATATTCTGAGGCTTTGAAATACAGTTTAAAGTTGCGTCACGTCTATTAGATGGTGCGTGATCAAGTGTCAGTTAATTTTGAAAAACTCCTAGAAGTAAAGGGGTTAGGGGGGATTTTATGATTTGTCACAATGTGAGTACAACAACTCGGATCTATGTGTGTGTGTTTTCAGGGCTCAGGGTGTTTGTTAAGGACCGCTCGTTTCCATGTGTAAAAGTCTTACCTCATGTCAGGAAATTCACCTAAATGTCTAACCACAGCCTTTGCAAATGTGGGCTTCCCTGATAGCTCAGTTGGTAAAGAATCTGCCTGCAATGCAGGAGACCCCGGTTCGATTCCTGGGTTGGGAAGATCCTCTGAAGCAGGGAAAGGCTACACTCCAGTATTCTGGCCTGGAGAATTCCGTGGACTGTATAGTCCATGGGGTCGCAAAGAGTCAGACGTGACTGAGCGACTTTCACTTCACACCTCACCAAGCCCATAGTAGACTTCTACTGCATTTCAGTAGAGGCGAGCATTTATTATCATTGATTACTTGTCTTTATCTGAAGCAGGGAAAGGCTACACTCCAGTATTCTGGCCTGGAGAATTCCGTGGACTGTATAGTCCATGGGGTCGCAAAGAGTCAGACGTGACTGAGCGACTTTCACTTCACACCTCACCAAGCCCATAGTAGACTTCTACTGCATTTCAGTAGAGGCGAGCATTTATTATCATTGATTACTTGTCTTTTAATTTGACATTTAATATTGCGTCTTATCTTCAAGGCATTCTAAGACATACATTTGTTTCCTTTTCAGTCTAAGTTAACACTATGCCTTTCTTCCAAGATCATCATTCTTAATCTCCTTTAAACACTTCATAAAAGCAAACAGCCATCTTTAGCCTTTCTGCCTAAAGTACTTCTGATAGCAATTGCAGATTGTCATGTAGTTGAACTTCGCTCCCCAACAATATCAATCTTAGTGAGGCTTGCGGTCCTTGGGGCCCAGAACCTCATCTTTTTATACATTCTGCAAAGTGTCTTGTGAACTTAGAGCCTCAGTAAATTACATACGGCCACAGTGGTGATCACTTTCCAACTCCACCCTTGGGACTGAGGTCATCTATATTTTACGGGCATCTCTTTTAACTAGGTCCATTAATTTTGCAGTAAGCATTCTAAGTGTAAATCAGCTCCTTTATGGCATGATCTACCAACTTTTCAGAGTCTGTCTTTTTCACAAAGGTGCCAACAGGACCAACTAATGGCATCCTTAAGTAAGACAAGAGTTGGAGATTTTCATGCAGGAGCTGGAAAGACTTGGTGGATTACCCTGTATGCAAGAGTGACCTTTACCTGGGCTCCAGAGCCTGGGAGGTAGAACTCAAGCTGGAAGAGTGTAGTGGAGTTCCTGAAGAGCAGGCTACCTGGAGGACATCTTCCTGTGGCAGCATGGGCTGATGCCCCCCATGGAACACTTCTATTTGACCAGAGTTTAGCCTGAGCAGACACCCAGTAGGTAGAAGGTGGGAACCCTCTTGGATATGGATGAACTGATCTTGGGTCACTCTTCCAAATCCTGAGCACTTCATCAAAGTCAACTCCCCTGACTTAAACTTACCTTCAGAGTCCTAATGAGATGCTCCTGGCTCAACAGTCAGATAACTTCTTGCCTCTGCTGAGCCTCCACATGCCACCTGTGTAGACAGGTAATAGCACCAGCCTCACGAGGACATTAGGACCGTGATAGCAACACATCGACAATGCACAGCGCAGACGCGCCAACACAGGTGACTTAAGGATGGACTGGTTGGACCTCCTTGCAGTCCAAGGGACTCTCTAGAGTCTTCCCCAACAATACAGTTCAAAAGCATCAATTCTTCAGCGCTCAGCTTTCTTCATAGTCAAACTCTCACATCCATACCTGACCACTGGGAAAACCATAGCTTTGACTAGACGGACCTTTGTTGGTAAAGTAATGTCTTTGCTTTTTAATATGCTCTCCAGGTTGGTCATAGCTTTTCTTCCAAGGAGCAAGCGGCTTTTAATTTCATGGCTGCAATCACCATCTGCAGTGATTTTGGAGCCCCCCAAAATAAAGTCTCTCACTGTTTCCACTGTTTCCCCATCTATTTGCCATGAAGCAATGGGATCAGACGCCATGATCTTAGTTTTCTGAATGTTGAGTTTTTAAGCAAACTTTTGGCTTTAAGTGGCCTTAAAACTCAATGCCTATCATAGCCTGCCCAACACATTCATAGCTTCTCTGTCAACGTTTGAAGGAAAGGAAGAGAGGTGAGATGAGGAAAGAGAGGGACAGAGGAAGGGACTAGAAGACAAGTGGTACACTGGCCGACAAGAGGCCACAGAGATCAGTTACCCAATCAGTAGATCTCAGGGGGGTGAAGCCCAGGGTTAGGAAGGGGCAAAGCCAGGGAGACAACAGCTGTCACCACTGGGGTTCCTGAGACCTTGCTCAGTCCCATTGAGGTGGGTCCTAGTGACAAATCTCAACAAACCTAAGTCCCAGATGATCCAGGGTGGCCACTATCCCCTAGGCCCACTATCCACATATTGACCATCCAGCAGAAGGGCCCTCGCAGTGCAGGGCAGGAGCAGAACCAGGACTGGACAGATCTTTGACTCAGTACATAGGCTTGACTTTCACCCCCAGAACTACATCAAGTTCTCATCAGTTGGCCCTTTAATGGGGTTCAACATCATTCTGGCCCATTTTGACCTCATTCTGACATGAAAACACCTAGGCAGAGAAAACAAAATCTGGATGGGTATCTTCAGTCCTGTGCTTCATAACCAACCATGAAGCAATTACATAGTCACATTATTATACAGAAAACCAGTATGCCAACTCTGTGAGCAGCGGTAAATTTTGTTTTCCTCCTAGAAAATGTATTTTCTCCTACCTAGTAGTAAACTTAATATCTATGCAGCACTGTAGCTTTTAGAGATTCAGTCTGCATACATTTATACTCCCATGGAACTCACAGCCTACAAGGGGAGACAGAAATGTCAAGAATATATTAATAAATTATCAGTGTGATAACACAGGGTCTATCCCATAGCAGGCACTCAATTAAAAATTAGCTGCAGATGAATGAATGAATGGGTGCTACAGCAAAGATGGAATAGAGGATCCAGTGGGGGCAACAGGAAAAGGCACAATTCATACTGGAAAGGAAAAGTTAAGTCATAGAAGACAAGTAAGATGCACCTGGTTGCTATTTTAGGAATTCGGTACATGTGGATCTAATTATTAAAGTGCTTATTGGAAAAAACTTGGATTTTTGAAAAAAGCTTAAAGAAGAAGACAAGATGCATCAACAATTTAGGCAGCAAACGAAATGTGAGTAGATGTGGAAAAAGTGGCTGAACAGGGATGGAAATGAAGGCAGTAAGGAAATTGCCCAGCGCTGAGCTAGTGGATGGAGGGAAGGTGTAGGGGTTGTTCCCAGAATGAATGAGAAATTCAGTTGGCTGTTCCATGGAGCCTCTAATCAAAGATATATTGTTAAGACTTCAAAAATACCCAGGACTTCTGACTGATTCTTCAGAGAGAAAGAGTGGGTAAAGGGATATTCATGATTGATACTGCCCAGCTCTAGTCCTGGAGAGTGTATGTTGGCCTGGAGAGTGTGAGTTGGCCTGGAGAGTGTGTGGAGGGCAGTGGTAGGCAGAAAAATGCCCCTCCCCCTCCACCCACCAAAGATTTCTATGTTTTGATTCCAGGAGCCTGTGAATATGTTATCTATATAGTCAGGGGGACTTAGCAGATGTGATTAAATTGAGAATTTTAAGATGGAGAGATTATGCTGGATTATCCCGGTGGACTAACCTAACCACAAGGTCCTTATCAGGAAAAGGAAGGAGGCAGGAGAGTCAGAAGGGTATGTGACCATCAGTTCAGTTCAATTCAGTCACTCAGTCGTGTCAGACTCTTTGCGACCCCATGGACTGCCGCACTCCAGGCCTCCCTGTCCATCACCAACTCCCGGAGTCTACCCAAACTCATGTCCATTGAGTCGATGATGCCATCCAACCATCTCATCCTCTGTCATCCCCTTCTCCCCCTGCCCTCAGTCTTTCCCAGCAGCAGGGTCTTTTCAAATGTGACAATGGAAGACAGCATTCAGAGAGAGGTCTGAAGATGTTACACGACNCTACCCAAACTCATGTCCATTGAGTCGATGATGCCATCCAACCATCTCATCCTCTGTCATCCCCTTCTCCCCCTGCCCTCAGTCTTTCCCAGCAGCAGGGTCTTTTCAAATGTGACAATGGAAGACAGCATTCAGAGAGAGGTCTGAAGATGTTACACGACTTTGAAGATGGTGGAAGGGGCTGTGAACCAAGGAATGCCAGCAGCCCCTAGAAGCTTGGAAAGGGAAGAGATTCTCCCCAAGAACCTCCAGACAGGAATCAGCCCCAGTGACACTTTGACCTTACCCCAGCGAGACCCACACGAGACTTAGAATTACAAGGTGAGAATTTATCAGGTTGTTTCAAGCTTGTAGGTTTGTGGCAATTCACCACAGCAGCCATGGGAAACCAATGCAGCATGCCTTTATTTTATAAGATGATTCCCACATTACAAGACACACTGCTTCCATGGGGGTTTGGGGAGTGCCCCACAGCCATGTGACAGTCAGAAACACCCGCACGTTTTCAGAATTCACTATGGATGAGGGAGCATCCAGCCCATTTAAATACAACTGCCCAGAGAACAGAAGAGGCAACTCTTTCTCTTCTGCCTCAGTCCCTCAAGCTTTCATCACACCTGCCATTTCCTCTCATTCAGTGCCAATCCATCAGATTAAAAGGCTTCTAAAACATCCTGAAATTGAGCGAACTGGGGCTTGGTAACAAAGGTTGGAAGCACGGACATATAAAGAGAAACATTCATCCATCTGATTTACTTACGCACACTCCCTCTGTTTCCGTGTGTATTTTCAACAAAGTGCAAAGATACTGCTTACAAGAGGGCTTGTAGCAACTGGAGTGGGGGCAGCTGAAACGTGAGCCGTTCTGTGTCCCCTGATTCATGAAGAAAAGGTGGCTGGGCTCCTTGACTGATGACACACAATCCCTATTAGCTTGCCTCCAGCAGCAAGCATGGCTGCCTAAGTCTCGGAATCCAGAAGGCAAAAGGATTTTCATTCTGGGCATGGAAACACTGGAAAAACAGCAGACCAAGCTGGAATCCGCTCTTGGATTGTCGGCTAGATGAAATGATGCCTTGTCAGTTTTCACTTTGGTTTTCCTCCCAGATCTGCACGCCAGAGCAGGGGGACTGCTGACTTCCCCTGAAAAAGCCTGCCATTTGAGCATCCCTCCAGGTGGCGCTAGTGGTAAAGAATGCAGGAGACCTAGAGAGATGCAGGTTTGATCCCTGGGTCGGGAAGATCCCCTGGAGGAGGAAATGGCAACCCACTCCAGTATTCTTGCCTGAAGAATCCCATGGTCAGAAGACACTGGCAGGCTACAGACTTTGGGGTTGCAAAGAATCCGACAGGACTGAAGCTNGGTCGGGAAGATCCCCTGGAGGAGGAAATGGCAACCCACTCCAGTATTCTTGCCTGAAGAATCCCATGGTCAGAAGACACTGGCAGGCTACAGACTTTGGGGTTGCAAAGAATCCGACAGGACTGAAGCTACTTAGCATGCACACATTTGATAATACCAAAGACCAGAGCAGTGATGTGAAGAGTTTTAGGTAGCTAAGCCCTGTCTTAGTTGCAAGAAAAGAGTTTCTCTGATCACCCCATTATTTCCCATTAGCCTAAGAACAGTGCCTTTTTCTCCCTCAGAGAGAAGCTTTACATCGATAGATAGCTGTTTCTGAAACCCATAAAAGGAACAGGAATTCAAAGATGCTTTTCTGTCTTTAGCTAACATTCACTGCATGCTTCTTTGAATTATTTATTATTGAAATTATGCCACCAGCAGAACCAAATCATCTCTGTTAAGGGAAGTTTATCTCTGTTAATGGAAGTTTTAGTAAGCTGGAATATGGGTTAGGATCACCACTCCCATCTTCACCCTAATTATTTTTTCCTTAACATCCATACATCCCCATGGTTTGTGCTATAAAAAAGCAAAATCAGACTGATTATATAAAGTTGCTGACATATTTTAATGCTCAAGGCTCAAATTTTGTTATTAAATGTTAAATGCTTTTTCTCAGCTTCAGGAGAATTTTCCACTATGTTATTTTATTAATCTTCTTCAAGGGGAATGCCATCACCCAAGACATACAAACACTATTTTTTAAATTTGGTAAAAGTCTTATTCTTAAGTTTCCAGAAAAAGTCAGTGCTAAGTTCTCACTGGGATCCTGAGGTTGCCCCCCATGCTTCTCTCCATCATGCCCTCCTGAGCAGGACATGCATTCATGCACACACAACACAGAGCTGAATTTCTCTGGGCCTTCCACCTTTTCTGCCTTCATCTTTGATCAGAATCATGAGATCAGGAAAAGTATACAAGAGAGAAAATCTGTCCTACAGCAATTCTTCCCACATCCAAAGATCTGACTTTGGAGGAGGAAAGTCTTTGTGAAAATAAATCCATGAGGCTGAGGTATAGGAAATACCATAAGGTTATGTATGATCTATAATGAGGAAGTGGTGTGACCTCAGGCAAATGGGCTACCCTCTCTGTGTCACAATTTGCTTATCTGAAAAATGTGAACAGTCATAGTATCCACTTCATAGGATTGTTGTGAGAACTGAAAGAATGCATACTTGAGCACAGTCAACAGAGGAAAGGATGTAACAGATGGATACACCAACAATGCATAGTTTTGGGGTTTTTTTAATAGTTAAGACCATAGCAGACTTCAGAGATCCATCAGCCACTCAACAGCGACTGATTCAACACCTAGAAGGAGGCAGGCTCTGGGCTTATTGTCACAGATATGATCATAAGCGGTCCAGCTTGATTCTTACTCTCACAGAGTCCTCAGCCATCCCCAGAAGCATGAGGCCTCCATATAACTAACATGGTCAACTGACAAGTCACCATCCTCTTGATGTAGAGTGAGCTGTCGGCTCAATCATCAGTGGAAGAAAACCACAAGAGTAACAGTATGATGGGGTCCTTACAAACTTTAAAAAGTCCACCGTTTCTTTTAAATAGTTCACCTTCTCCTCTACAGCAGTCATTTTTCTCTGGTACCAGGATCAAAATTTGATCACAGTGTACCCAAGTTAAATAATCTTAAGTGATATATTACTATCATTCCTACAGACTCAGCACAAATGGTATCCTATTCAAGATATCATCTCAAGTACTGCAATTTCTAAAAAGGAAAAGCACAAACAGCCTTCATGTGACCCCTTGGGGTCAGGCTTAAATTAATTGACATCTCCCTCTCTGATGTCTGTGTTAAATGCTGCTTCAGCCAGCCCCCTAAACCCATCATCACAGGATGCTGCTTCTGGAACAATCAGGATTGGAGTGGCAGAGGAGGCACAGTGTCTAACCCAGGCTCTAGAAGGTGGTCTTATTTTCAGCTGACAAGAATTCACCACTAAAAGAGAATCCTGCTTACAATTTGTTTACTGAGCTCTTGGGAACCAGTCCAGCACTGCAGAGATTCCAAAGGGAATGGCTACTGGAAGAAGGGTAACCTGTCATTTTCTGCAAACAAAGCTTCAAGGCACATTTGCAGTCTTGTTTCTGAGCAGAAGCGAGAAGGCTTAATTTCAAAATGTGGTGTGATTATTAAGTGGTTTCACTTAAAGAAACCAGCCTCCTGGGCCCTTGCATTTCAGTTCACTACACCAATCTCCTACTGAGTCAAAAGCATATTTCATAACAATTATCCCTCTGGTTTCCAAATGTCTTCTAATAATAATAAAAAGAACTAATTATTGAGTAGTTACTATAATGCAGACAAATTCTTATTGAAATATAATTGACACATACCATTGTGTCAATTTAAGGAGTCAACATGTTGATTTGATACATTTATATGTTACAATATGACTGCTATTGTAGTATTAGCTAACGTCTTTATCATATCACATAACCATTACTTTTGTGAAAAGACTAATTAAGACTTAGTCTCTTAGCAAATTTGATTTGTATAATGCAGTATTGTGTCTATAATCACTATACTATGCATTAAATCTCCAAAATTAATCTCCTACTTGCAAGTTTATACCCTTAAACAAATCTCTACTATTCCTCCACCCCCAAAGTCCTTGATAACCACCATTCGACTCTGTTTTTGTTTTTAAAGTTTGGCTTTTCAGATTCCGCATGTAAATTTTGACTCATATATACCCCTATGAAAACAACACCATGATCAACATAATGAATGTGTCCATCATACACTGCAAAAGTTTCCTGTTCTCTTTTATAATCCTCTCTCATACTCTGCCCTAACTCCCAACCTCCCCCCATCCCCATCGCCCACAACCTGTCACTGCTGTCAGTCTAGTCACTCATGTCAATAGTTTGCATCGTCTCAAGTGTGAGAGTTGGACTGTGAAGAAGGCTGAGCACCGAAGAATTGATGCTTTTGAACTGTGGTGTTGGAGAAGACTCTTGAGATTCCCTTGGACTGCAAGGAGATCCAACCAGTCCATTCTGACGGAGATCAACCCTGGGATTTCTTTGGAAGAAATGATGCTAAAGCTGAAACTCCAGTACTTTGGCCACCTCATGCGAAGAGTTGACTCATTGGAAAAGACTCTGATGCTGGGAGGGATTGGGGGCAGGAGGAGAAGGGGACGACGGAGGATGAGATGGCTGGATGGCATCACAGACTCGATGGACATGAGTCTGAATGAACTCTGGGAGTTGGTGATGGACAGGGAGGCCTGGTGTGCTGCAGTTCATGGGGTCACAGAGAGTCAGACACGACTAAGCAACTGAACTGAACTGAACTGAATCATACTGTATTGTACTATTTTTTTTTCTTTTTTGGCCTGGTTTCTATCACTCAGTCTAATTATTTTGAGATCCATTCATACCATTGCATGCATCAACAATTCATCAGTTTTACTATTGACTCCTACAGCATTACAAAATTACTCTGACAGCTGCGTGGTGCTGGAGCAACTTTGAGGAGATACCCCACGTCCAAGGGCAAAGGAGAAGTCCCAGCAAGATAGTAGGAGGGGTGAAGTCACATTCAGAATCACAAGAAACTGACTGAGGCCTGCACGTGTCCAGGAGTCTCTGGTGGAGGCGTGGGTCGGCGGTGGCCTGCTGCAGGGCTGGGGGCTCTGTGTGCAGCAGTGCATGAGGGACCTTTTAAAGCAGGTTACCATTATCTTCATTGCCTCCACCATAGTCTTGCAGGTAAATAACAGGGAGGGAACACAGCCCCACCCATCAACAGAACATTGGATTAAAGATTTACTGAGCAGCGAAATGGAGTCATCTTCAAGTTCTGGATTCTCAGACAAAAACTTTGAAACAGGGGAAAAAAAAAAAAAGGAAAACAAATCACAACAGAAAACCTTTGTCCCCGGCTAACTATAAGATAAACAACTTGCTGGTGGAAAGGAGAATGTTTTTTTTCTTGAGCTCCTCGTGGCCAGATGAATTTGGAAGACTCCAGACTCCTTCATGAACAAACACTTGGCCAGAGACAAGGAACTGTAATTTATTCTCTACTGAAGAACTTTTTAATTAGGTGAAATAGCATCACCTATAGTGGATTCAGCTGAGGCCCAAGTCAACAATCTGATTCCAACAGTTCTTTGGGGCTTCTATTAATCAGTTAAAGAGAAGTGGATTTGATGGTGTCTGTGTGATGTCAATCAGGCCTTTCTTTGTAAAAATGATCCAATTCTTTGTCTGCATACTTCTTACGGAATCATTAGTTACCCCCAGGAGTTTCCTTTGCAGATGCTAATCCTCACCTACTTTGCTCAGATTCTACTTTCTACATCTTCTTCACAGCATTTTTAAAGAAATCAGGAAAAGCTGGTGATGTTCACAAGGAAGAGTAGCTCGGCTGTGTTTGCCTCATGGTTTCTTAGCTATTTCCATTCGACCCTTGAGTCATAACGCCCATTTATAACTTGCTTTGGTCCATTTTCCTCAGGACCAAGCACGCTCACTTTGTTATGTGCATAACATTTGGAGTGTTTTACAATACATCCAGTCTGCACGACGTTATCTCATTGGTGGCAGTCACCCTTCTGACACCACATGCCGAGAGACCAGATACTATCCATTATTTTAAACCTGTTTGATATAATCCTTTAGAAGGAGGAAAACTAGAGCTTGCTTTTCTGCCAGCTTTGCGCCACATTTTTCCGATATTGCTCACACTGGTTCATGACAGGAAGGCTTTTTCCCCTGGCTTCTGGGGGGCCTGCACTGGGGTCTTCCAAATAAAAGAGCGCTGCAGGAAGAGCACACTGTGTTTTGGAAGACAAGAAACACAAAGTAACTCAATAAGCTCTGAAAACTGATGGAATGAAATGGTGAAATTCTGAGTCTATGGACTTGATGGCAACACTTTGGGGACATTCAATGACATCAGTCTCTTGAGATGACTTGCTTTCATAACAGAAGGAGTGCTGTGCTTAGTCGCTCAGTTGTGGCTCTTTGCAACCCCATGGGCTGTAGCCCATTAGGCTCCTCTGTCCACAGAGATTCTCCAGGCAAGAATACTGGAGTAGGCAGCCATGCCCTCCCCCAGAGGATCTTCCAACCCAGGGATCCAACCCAGGTCTCCCACATTGCAGGCAGATTCTTTACCATCTGAGCCACCAGGGAAGCCCAACAGAGGGAAAGATCTGCACATTTGGAGGGGCTCAGAGGACCAACTGGATGCCACTTGGTGTNCCAACCCAGGGATCCAACCCAGGTCTCCCACATTGCAGGCAGATTCTTTACCATCTGAGCCACCAGGGAAGCCCAACAGAGGGAAAGATCTGCACATTTGGAGGGGCTCAGAGGACCAACTGGATGCCACTTGGTGTCTGGGAGGAAACATGGAGCTAGCTGTGTGCAGAATGGTTTGATTCTGATGCACACAATTTGAGCATCTTCCGTAAGGATGTATCGAGCAGACTTACACCATGAAACAGACTGTCCAAAATAAGAATATAATAGAAACAGAAATATAATGAAATATACAGAATCACAGAATATAATGAAATAGAAACCCAAAGTGACATTCTCGCTGGAAAACTGATACCCAGCAAAAGGTTTCTGCAATAAGCAATGTGAACATCTTTGGCAGCAGATATTGGCCCCAGGGATTTCTCTGATTCACAAGTCTTCTCCTTGCTGCCCCAAGCCCCTCACAGCCCCATCTTTCTTCAGGTCCAGTTGGACTTCTCTTGCTGAGTCCCAAACACAGTGCCCAATGACGCCCTCAGCTTACTATGTTGTAGGGTCAGAGGGAAGATGAAACATGTTCCTCTTCCCCCAACACCACTTTGTTCCTGACAGAAGCCAGGACTGGGCGTCCTCTTGTAGCTTCCTCACCGAGCAATGCCCCAAATGGGCTCTGCACAAATGACTTGTCAGATCAGCTGGTGAAATCTCATTACGATCCAGGGGACCATCCCAAATCTTTGGAATGCAGTTTTGTTGTACTGGGAAAAAAAAGAGCTAAAAAGTGAGTCATAACCTAGGCTTGTGAGATTTTAAGTGCATCTGATGAGGGTAGTGAGACTTGGCTTGTAGCAGTCCTAAGGGGCAGCTGGGGGTTTGGGGCCCTGGGTGGGGAGATGATGGATTGGAAGCCCCTTGGAGTGCCAGGTGCTTAGAACCACAGGGAAGGCAGAGCCGCAGACTTGTGCAAGAGCAATGTGAGGATAGAAAAAAAGCAAGTAGCCTCAGTCTTTCTGTACATAGAAACGCAAGTTTTTTGTTTGTAGGGTTTGGGGGTTCTGGCTTTATGTTTCCTGATGGAATTTATTTCTCACGAAGGAGGCAAAATGGTTGGCCCAGCGAGCTGAGGATGTTGCTGGGTGCCTCACCACTGGGAGGGCTGCTCCGAAGCTGGGACTTGACAGATGGAAGGAAGGCGGCCCTGCCCTCCAGGGAAGTGGCTCTGCGAGCCTCTCCTCTTGAACCTGGGCCCTTGGCTTCCTCTGACCAGGGCTGTACAGCGTGAGATCATGGCTCTTCTGCCGCTGGATTGATAGCAGTCAGCCATTTCCGCCATCCAGAGCAGAAAGTCTGGGTGAGGGATCCCAAGTCACTTCACCCTTCCCAGGGGAAGAAGGGGAATAATGCTAGCATCTGTTCCCTGACTACAGGTACATATGGGACAGGTAAACTCCAGAAGGTCAGCTCCTAGAAGATCCATCAGTAAAAGCCAGGAGAGAAGAAATGCAAGAGCCACCTCAAAGTCCTCTGGAGTGCAGCGGGAATGAAGCGCAAACGAAGGTAACAGACAGGCAAGTACATAGACTTTCCCTGGAAGCAAAGGAAGCCCAGGATGAAAGGTTTAAGGAATCAGTTCAGTTCAGTTCATTTCAGTCGCTCAGTCGTGTCCGACTCTTTGCGACCCCATGAATCGCAGCACGCCAGGCCTCCCTGTCCATCACCATCTCCCGGAGTTCACTCAGACTCACGTCCATCGAGTCCATGATGCCATCCAGCCATCTCATCCTCGGTCGTCCCCTTCTCCTCCCGCCCCCAATCCCTCCCAGCATCAGAGTCTTTTCCAATGAGTCAACTCTTCGCATGAGGTGGCCAAAGTACTGGAGTTTCAGCTTTAGCATCATTCCTTCCAAAGAAATCCCAGGGCTGATCTCCTTCAGAATGGATAAATAGGGAGCTTGATTTTGGCTAACACGGATAGAAGGAAGTGTTGAGTAGTTTAAGTGGAGGTGATTTATTTATTTTTAAAATCTTTGTTGAGTTTGTTACACTATTGTTTTTGTTGTTTATGTTTTGGTTTTTTGGCCACAAGTCACATGGGATCTAGCCCCCTGACCAGGGATCACACCCGCACCCCCTGCTTTGGAAGGCGGAGTCTTAACTCCTGGGCCACCTGGGAAGTCCCGGGAAGGTGATTTTTTTCAGAGGGGAAAGGACAGTTTATTTCCTTTAAAAACAACAGAAATGGAGTCCAAGCAGTGCCAGATTTTCAGCGGAAAGGGAAACAGCAGCCCCTCGACTCACGGTTTTCTTTTCCCTGGTAAAGGAAAGCCAGCTCACACTGAAGCGTCCGCACGAGAGCCAGGCAAAGCAGCACAGGATGGGGCGCAGCGGGCATCTCTGAGGACGCGGGGTCTCAAGGTTCCCACTGGCAAGATGGTCCGGGAAGAAATGGTCTCGCTAGCCACACCCCCAAAGTTGGCCCTGTGAGCAAGTCTAATAGGACTTTTTTCAGTTTCATAAAATATCTTGATAACTGGAAAGTGCCAGTTAATGGTAACCTGTTCCAACTATGAATTTCACAAAGATTAATATACCCCTTTAGGTTTCCTAAGATTCTATCAGGAGGCCTCCCCTAGTCTAGGGTGTTTTACAATCTCTGTGGGCACGAAGCTCAACTGAAACTACCATTCAACAGCCTGTCATCTTCATCTTCTCCTAGCATAAAAATACATAGTTTTTTCCCATAATAAAGATTTTTTATAATAGCAATAAAGTAACTCCAGAGAACATGGTTGTCTTGAGATAGCTTAACTGTGTCTGGTACCTCATAACGCCCTGGGGATACGGCAGGCCCATAATACTCCCTTTCGCTGCCATGTCTTTGCTTAATTAAGGAATAAAGCCAAAAGGTCAAGGCTGGAGAAAAATGTAAATCTTCAAAACTTTTCATTCTTGACCCAAACTCTGTGTCATAAAACCTCAGTTATCTCTGTAACAAGCAGCACACCTACCCGGTGAGTTAGGAGATACCCGAATATACATTCCATCTTTAAAATATGCTTTTGACACAATGAAAATAAATTCCTGACCTCTGGGCTTGGAATTATGATTCTGCCTTCTTAGAGAGAGACCCTCACAAACCATCTGCTCATCCCCAGTGAATGGAAAGTGCTAATAGCAGAAGCCATCTACCTCGTGAAACATGATTTGCTACTGTGTTTTCATTGCATCAAACATTGTGTTGACTCTCATACAGCTAGAAGGCAAGAAAGTCGTCTGCGCCTGTAGGAGAGAGGGGAAATAAATATGTATATTCATCTCTATGGCTTATTCATTATTCCACTGCTGCTGTGAATGCAAAATATGATTTCAGCTCCAATAGTTTTATTAGCTCACTGATTACTGTCCATCATAATGAGTGAGGTGGTGTGGTCATGGGTTTAGTTTACTGGAGCTGCAATCTTTTGCCATGGAAGTTTACAGACTATGTCATAGGCACCACACTGAAAATGATATTTCTGACCAATGATACTCATTTTAAACAGGAGACGTTCGGTCCCTAAATTGATTTGTTAAAGCTGGTACAATGAATTAATAAATACTTACCTGCCTTCAAGAAACAGAAACTCCCTATCACATTCAAGCCTATGCTAATTGGAGGGAAAGTGTTATTCCATGATGAAACTAATTATATGTCATCTGCTTCTCTCTCAGATGACTAAATGGATAGACAGATGCTATGCCGATCAATTAATGTTGTGATAGATCAATCAATTGATCTGGACTTAGATAATATGTATTTATGGAAGACAGACAATGAATTATTTCTTTTTTCTAGCAAATATGAGAATCCCAATGTGACTTTATTGTACCGATGGGAGTAGGTGACGAGCAAAGAGGTGCTATTGTATTCTTGCCACGAAAAAGAATATTCATCCTTCTCCTTTTGCTTATATATTCCGCAGACCTTACAGCCCAATAAAAATGAGATGTTTAAATATTTAATAAACATGGGTAGAGCTAATGTATTGCTAAAGCTGCTGGAGTAACCTGGCAGATTCTCACGGAAACATAAATTAGCCCGTATACAAATGGAACCGCTCGGTAATTCTGGCCTTAAAATTCCCTCTTTCTCTCACTTCTTTCTTTTCCATTGTTATCTGATAGGGCTTGGGTTTTCACTGGATGACTTTCAAACTATGCAAACTGTCAGCTTCACTAACCAAGTTAAATGAATCTCATACGAGTGCCTAGACATTTGCAGGCTTCTCTTAGCTATCATCCAGTGCAAGCAACCACAGAGGGGTCTAAGCTCTATTGATTTCATATCACAGACACACTCCTTGTATCAGCCTGAGAGTCAAGTGCAATAAACTCATCACTAATGTGGAAGCCTCCTCAGGCTGGTCTATGTCTGAGGTCCATCTTCTGCAGTGAGGGCTGACCCTGCCATACCTCAAGGGGCAGGCTGATGCTGGGTTAGGACGCATCCCCCTCCACCAACATGGACTTTCAGTTGGGCAGAGAGAGGCAGCATCTGGTGGACAGAGGGATGCCAAAGAGGGAGGTGCCTCGCTGCCCACAGGGGTTGCCAAATGCCAGCATTTTATCTAGATGGGCTCTGGACTTCATGGATAGAACAGAGAAACAAAAAACAAAAGGCACCATTTCCCCCTGAGTGTGTGTGTTTATATTTTGACAATTGTTTCGCCTGGCCTCCCTTTCATGATTTGGAAAGCCTGTCTGCTGTTGGTGTTTTTGAAGTCTAAAGACAGTGAATGAAGCCATGGGATTTATAAAGTAAAATGACTGACATACTTGGCCAAGATAGGCTCCTGATCCAATGGCTTTTAGTAAAACTAGATTAAGAATAGGATTATAGCAAGGATCACAGAATGTGGAATTCACTCAGGAAACACAGAGGCCACTGGAGAGGTCTGAGTTTATGGACTTGTCAAACAGATAAATAAATGCACTTGCTGAGCACCTGCTGTATGTCAGACACGGAACAAGGTGTTCTCCCTAAGAAACAGAAATCGCCATTGTACTGAGTTTCTATTAAGGAAATAGAAAATGCTATCTAGACCAGGGTTTCCTGAAGCTTGGGGGCACTCAGAACATTAGCTTTAGACCCAGAGTTCTGGCCTCCTGGCTGAATCAGCTGGTAGAGGTGGGGAGGCAAAGGTAAGGTGATATGGGGCTGGGCTGGGAGACACCCCATTTTAAGGAAAGCACCTTGGATGCTTCTTACCCACACCGAAGTCTAAGGATGCCGCTTTAAGCCAGCAGGTCTCCCAGGAAACGAGAGCAGGGCTGCCTCTTCCAACCTGTGCTCTGATTTTGGTCTATTCCCTTGTATATTAGTTCCCCATGGCTGTAACAAATCACCGCAAATTTGGTGGCTAAAAACAAGACAGCTTATCCTCTTCCAGCTCTGGAGGTCAGAAACTCAAAATCAGTTTCACTGGGCTAAAGTTCAGGTGTTGGCAAGGGCGTGTGCTGAGGGGAAATCTGCCCCTCGCCTTTCCGGGGGCTACACCCTTCTCCTATCCCTCAGCTCGCGGCCACTTCCTCCATCCTCAGGCCTTCTGCGACTCTGCTGCTCTCTGCTTGTCACGTGGCCTTCTTTCCTCTGCCAAATCTCCCTCTGCTTCCCTGTTACAAGGACACTTGTGATGGCATTCGCAGTCCCCTGGGATAATTCAGGGCAATCTCCCCATCTCAAATCCTCACCTGAAACACATCTGCAAAGTCTCTAATACTGTACAAGGTAACATTCCCAGGTTCCCAGGATGAGAACGTGGATGTCTTTGGAGGCCATTTTTAGCCTACCATTGGCAACCTTGGGATTCCCAAGTGGCTCAGTTAAAAAAGAATCTGTCTGCTAATGCAGGAGACACAGGAGATGTGGTTTCGATCCCTGGTTAAGGAGGATGCCTAGAAGGAAGAAATGGCACCCCACTCCAGTATTCTTGTCTGGGGAAAGCCCATGGATAGAGGAGCCTGGCGGGCTGCTGTCTGTGGGGTTGCAGAGAGTCGGACACGACTGAGCGTCAGGCACTGGCAACCTTGTCTCCCTAATCTCTCTCTTTGGCCATGTCACAAGGCTTACGGGATCTTAGTTCCCTGACCAGGGGTCAAATTTAGACCCTGGCAGCCGAGTCCTTACCACTGGACAGCAGGGAATTCCCACCAATTTCTCTTTTAAAAGTCAGGCTTATTAAGAGAATCAACACACAATAAAATTCACCCATTTAACGTATACAGTTTGATGCGTTTTGACAAGAATACTCAGCTGTGTAACTCCCACCACAATTGAGATACAGAACATTTCTATTCTTTCCAAAAGTGCCTTTGTGCCCCTTTGTAGGGATTTCTTTTCTGTCCCTATAATTGTGCCCTTTCTAGAATGTCTTATAAACGGAATCATACAGTATTGGTTGGTGGTTGGTTGTGTCTGACTTCTTTCACTTGGTAAGATGTTATTAAGAGTCACCCATGTTGCTGTGTGCCAATTCATTCCTTTTTGTTGCTGAATCATATTCCATTGAGTGGATATACCACAATTTCTGTAATTGTTCGCTAGTTAGTGACATTGCTCTTTGGAGCAATTCTGAATAAATGAGCTACAAACATTTGCTTGTAGATCTTTTTGTGGACCTGTTTTCATTTCTTAGGTAAATTCCTAAGAATGGAATTGATGGGTTGTGTGATAAATATTTGGTCAGTATTTCAAGAAACTGCTGATCTGTTTTTCAAAGTAGCTGTATGATTTTACGTTCTTACTAGCAAGGTATGAGAAAGTTATGGTTCTTCTATATCCTCATCAATACTTGATATGGTCTTTCTTTTTAAGTTTAGCAGTCCTACCAGATGTGTAGTGAGATCTCACTCTAGTTTTAATTTGCATTTCCCTGATACTCAATAGTGTTGAACACATTCTCATGAACTGATTGGTTATTTATCTTCTCTGGAGAAGTGTCTTTTCAGCCTTTTTGCCCATTTTTAACTGTTGTTATTTTTTGTCTGATTATTGTCAGAGTTCTTTAAATATTCTACATACAAGTCTGTTATCAGGTATAATAGGCAAATATCAGGCAAATATTTCTCATCTGTAGCTTGTGTTTTCACTTATTTACAATAACTATTTTTCAAGCTGGGAATTGCGGTTAAAAAAATCCATCTACATTGAACTCATAAAACTTTAAACAAGAAAGTTTTTAAAAAGTAGAACTAAATTAACTTTTGCATACATTTTTAGACCTCAATTTTTATCTTAAATTAGTAACTTGAGACATAAAGTTATCTGCAGCCCCGGCTCTCAGATTCGTTTCTAATTTCCTGCTATATGACTGAAAAAATCCCATTTCTTTAGCTGTAATTTTCACGGGGCACCAAACAGCATTTGCTATTCTCTCAACACTTGGCTCTGTAGCAATTGTAAAATGCTAATCATGGTGCTGAGCTGACATTCCTTGGCAACACTGGCATACTGCAAAGAGCGTTTGGCAGGGTCCTGTGCTATACATATTGAAGTTGTTTATTTATTTTTGTTTAAGAAACAGACAAGTTAATTTTACCTCCATTCGGGACACAGAAAAGAATCAATGTTTGCCAAATAGAAAAACACAACATTGGTAAAGGGGAAAAAATTGTATTTTCAAGCTTCTAAAATGAAACTAGAGGCGGAAAGGGGGAAAAGTAACGCAAATGACCAGAGCATCCCCTTTAAAATTACTCCAGTCTTCTTTTGGAAGTTCTTGCTTCTTGAACGTTTTCTGGTTAAAGATTCTGCCTCACCTTAAAAGAAGAAACCAACTTCAAAACACCTGGCTGGCATTTTCAATGGCTGGGCACTCTTTTAAAAACATTCCGTGACTTCAGAGTTGGGGTGAATATTGAAAATTGGAATGTACAAATTGCTTCCTGCTAGAAATACCAGCTCTGTGAAGAAGGTTTTACAGGGCAGAGCCTTACTTTAACACCCTGAACTTCCACGCTCTCCATCTCCAGGGGGAGCAATGTGTAAGTAAAGTTCTGAAAAGCAGATCCCAAGTCAGGGCCCCACATCAGGATGGGCGTGGTTGGGGTTGGAGGGGAGCAGAGCCCCAGGCCGCGGCCCAGCTGGTGGAAGCAGTGCCCTGGAGAGAAGTGTGATCAAAGCCTCTCATTCCGCCCTGCTGTCAGCCTGACATGGACTTGGGATGCACAACCGGCCTGGAGCTGATTACCTTCAGGTGCATTTAGGCCGAGTTAAAAATTCCATTAGCGGTGCCCAGGCTGGGCGGCCGCTTTCACACTGGCGGCTTCTTCCAGTTAACGAGCAAGAAATGGCCTCTCATTTCCCAGAGATCGCAGGGAGAGGACTCTGGTGTGTTTACAGGCTGCCAAGGGGAAGGAGCTCGGCTCCTCGGGCCTGGAGGCAGTGGCCGGGAGTCAGAGAGGGAGAACGCTTCTCCCGAGCCCGCAGCCTGCGGGGCCTCCTCCCTGCGGCCTGCCACCCACGCTTTCTCAACCTAATTGTTTTTCATTTTCTCATAACCCTCCTCCCTCACCCTAAACCCACCACTGAAACGTCGCCCTCTATTTACGAAGCTTCGAGGCGTGCAATAAAGGTGAGTGCTATTTGCTGCTCTCTGCCTGGCTTTTAATTTTATTCTAGAAGAAAATCAATTAGACCGTCAGAGTCCCATCTTCTTTGAGGCTTTTGGGCTTGAATAGCTCATAGAAGTACTTCCCTTGGTTTCAATATTTTAGTAATAAATGCTTGGTTGTAATGGGTTTAAAAGGAATTTTAAAAAAGAAAGGAGAGAGAGAAGCAGGCCGGCAACTTCAGAACAAAACGAGGCATCTGAAAGGCCCCTTTAGGTTGAGCAGTTGTTTCCTGCTCAGGCAACCTCCTGGACTGCTGATATTGTTTTACGCCCAGGACTTACATTCCCTGCTTTTCTCCACAGCCACTCACTTAAGCAGTTCATTAGCTGAGAGTGGGACATCCTGGTGGAGCGAGCCACCAACAAAGCAGCCGCCGAGTTGCTGGGAGAAGAGCTCCTCCTCCCTCGTGCTCCCTGTCCGGGGCCTTCCCAGGAGCCCTCGCCACCTTCCTGGGGCCTGGCACCGGCTTAGCTGCAGGGTGAGGCCTCACGGGCCGGTCCAGAGCCCAGCTTGCGGCCATCCGAGGGGGAAAACGGCCGAGCCGGAGCCCCAAACAGCACTGAGCAAACCCCTTCTGGGGCCTCCCGCTGACCTCACAGTCAGCCCGGGGTGCCGGCTTCCATCGATCTGTCAGATATTGGCGCGATGGCTTGTGCACTTAGCTGCAGCATCGATCAAACGGTGCCAGGGCGCTGGGAAGGGCTCGGGGACGCGGTGTGCCAAGACTCGCGGGCAGTGTCGGCCTGGAGAGCTGGGCCGCAGAGGCCCTGCCGCGCCTGCCAAGGGCCGTGTGGGGGCTCATCGCGCAAGGCCTTGGCAGCGACGACTTCGAGGAAGTCAGTCCACACAGCCCACCGCCTTCTGGGATGTCTCCAGAGAACGCCTGCTTCTGCATCCTCGCCACTGAGCCATGGGCCCCTGAGGTCAGGGCCCTTGCGTCCTCACCGGCGCACACTGGGGCTGGAACACTCTCGTCTTCCGAAGGTGTTTGGTGCCACTGCAAAGACAAGAGGAGGGGCGGAGGAATGGGAGGAAAACCTCCCTGAGCTAGAGCCCTCCAGCTGGTTCCCTTCTTCACTAGACACCCTCTCTCCCCGCATCTATTGACATCACAGCACCCCTCCCTTGCCCCCCAAGTAGTTAACAGACTACACACGCTCCGCCAGCCAGTGTGGTCCTCTTCGCTGCCACAGGCTCTGAGCGGTTGTGGTCACAGACAAGCATCGATCAGATTAGCAACCTTGTGACTATTCATTAATTGTATTTTCTCTTGGAGCCGTATTCAACTCAATACCAAGTACATTGTTGGTGGCATGAAAAGTAAATACAAATAGGATGCTTGTTATATTTAGAAATGAACTAGCTGCTACCTTTTCCAAAGAGAGTTTAAGAGGATAGGTAGGTTAACACAATGTTAATTTTCCTGGGGCAAAATAGCTAAGCTTTCCCAAGAGTCATTTCTGTTAAAGGCCTTTTAGGGTTCCGGTTTTAGGAAACTCTGCCTTGATGTATTTGGCTGAGGTCGCCTGGGGCAGATGTCAAAGAGGGCAGGCACAAACCCTTGAAGCCAAGAGGAAAAGAAATCTGGTTATTTCTGAACCGGACGGCAGAGCGCTCAAGTATTGCATGAGATTTAAACAGGACAGGAAGAAGGACTTAGCGAGGGCACGTCTCTATCTGAGATGGCCAAGGGCCAGAGGTTGGGTGATGCTCCCAGGGTGGAAGGCTCTGTCGTGCTGAGTGAAGCAGAGTCCAGTCAGAGGAAGAGGGGCGCTCAGGGGATAGTCACTTGGTTTCTCTCAAGAGACTGAGGCTCTCAGCAGTTGGAGGCCCGACAGATGTCACTCACTGGGTCGTAAACCAAGTAACTGACACACTTTCCACTGATGTCACTGACACCATCTGAAATCGTCAGGATCACAAGCAAACTCGGGTGCTTCCCCATCCGTGCTGTTCATTTTCAAGATTCATAGCAGAAAGTCGCTAAATAATTATCCATAAAAATTCCCTGACAGGGAGATCTATTAGTGAGTGGAATACTCTCCCTAGACAAATGCTTAAGAATGCCATTATTTGATACTTATTTAAATGATATTAGATAAAGAACTGAGGAAACAGGGGAAGGGGAGATGCTTGGAAAAATCTATACGCCAAAGCCACATTTATGCCTGCTGTCCATCATGTACCCTTTATGAAAACATTTGCATCTTTCTCATGTGCTGGTTGGAGAAGGCAATGGCACCCCACTCCAGCACTCTTACCTGGAAAATCTCATGGACAGAGGAGCCTGGTGGGCTGCAGTCCGTGGGGTCGCGAAGAGTAGGACATGACTGAGCGACTTCACTTTGACTTTTCACTTTGATGCATTGGAGAAGGAAATGGCAACCCACTCCAGTGTTCTTGCCTGGAGAATCCCAGGGATGGGGGAGCCTGGTGGCTTGCCGTCTATGGGGTCGCACAGAGTCGAACACGACGGCGTGACTTCACTTTCACTTTTCACTTTGATGCATTGGAGAAGGAAATGGCAACCCACTCCAGTGTTTTTGCCTGGAGAATCCCAGGGACGGGGGAGCCTGGTGGGCTGCTGTCAGTCGGACACAGCTGAAGTGACTTAGCAGCAGCAGCAGCAGCATGTGCTGGTATAACCCGGCTCCTTTCCTTGTGTGTGATGGGGAACACACACTACTTGGGCCTTTCTACATGAAGCCAGTGATTTAATGGATGAGCTCCAGGTACCATCAGTTCAGCTCAGTCACTCAGTCATGTCTGACTCTGTGGATTGCAGCCCACCTGGCCTCACTGTCCATCACCAACTCCCGGAGTCCACCCAAACCCATGTCCATCGAGTTGGTGATGCTAATCATCTCATCCTCTGTTGTCCCCTTCTCCTCTCACCTTCAATCTTTCCAAGCATCATCAGGATCTTTTCAAATGAGTCAGTTCTTTGCATCAGGTGGCCAAAGTATTGGAGCTTCAGCTTCAACATCAGTCCCTCCAATGAATATTCAGGACTGATCTCCTTTAGGATGGACTGGTTGGATCTCCTTGCAGTCCAAGGCACTCTCAAGAGTCTTCTCCACCACCACAGTTCAAAAGCATCAATTCTTTGGGGCTCAGCTTTGTTTATAGTCCAGCGCTCACATCCATACATGACTACTGGAAAAACCAAGGCTTTGACTAGACAGACCTTTCTTTGTTGGCAAAGTATTGTCTCTGCTTTTTAATATGCTGTCTAGGTTGGTCATAGCTTTTCTTCCTAGGAGCAAGCATCTTTTAATTTCATGGCTGCAGTCACCATCTGCAGTGATTTTGGAGCCTTAAGTCTGTCACTGTTTCCATTGGTTCCCCATCTATTTGCCATGAAGTGATGGGACCAGATGCCATGATCTTAGTTTTCTGAATGTTGAGTTTTAAGCCAACTTTTCACTCTCCTCTTTCACTTTCATCAAGAGGCTTTTTAGTTCTTCATGTTCTGCCTTAAGGGTGGTGTCATCTGCATATCTGAGGTTACTGATATTTCTCCTGGGAATCTCCAGCTTGTGCTTCCTCCAGCCCAGCGTTTCTCATGATGTACTCTGCATATAAGTTAAATTAGCAGGATGACAGTATACAGCCTTGACGTACTCCTTTCCAGATTTGGAACCAGTCTATTGTTCCATGTTCAGTTCTAACTGTTGCTTCCTGACCTGCATACAGATTTCTCAGGAGGCAGGTCAGGTGGTCCGGTATTCCCATCTCTTGAAGAATTTCCTACAGTTTGTTGTGATCCACACAGGCAAAGGCTTTGGCATAGTCAATAAAGCAGCAGTAGATATTTTTCTGGAACTCTTTTGCTTTTTTGATGCTCCAACGGGTGTTGGCAATTTGATCTCTGGTTCCTCTGCCTTTTCAAAATCCAGCTTGAACATCTGGAAGTTCATGGCTCACATAACGTTGAAGCCTGGCTTGGAGAATTTTGAGCATTACTTTACTAGTGTGTGAAATGAGTGCAATTGTGCGGCAGTTTGAGCATTCTTTGGCATTGCCTTTCTTAGGGGGATTGGAATGAAGACTGACCTTTTCCAGTCCTGTAGCCACTGCTGAGTTTTCCAAATTTGCTAGCATATTGAGTGCAGCACTTTTTCAGCATCATCTTTTAGGATTTGAAATAGCTCAACTGCAATTCCATCACCTCCACTAGCTTTGTTCATAGTGATGCTTCCTAAGGCCCACTTGACTTCACATTCCGGGATGTCTGGCTCTAGGTGAATGATCACACCATCGTGATTATCTTGGTCATGAAGATCTTTTTTGTACAGTTCTTCTGTGTATTTTTGCCACCTCTTCTTAATATCTTCTGCTTCTGGTAGATCCATACCGTTTCTGTCCTTTATTGTACCCATCTTTGCATGAAATGTTCTCTTGGTATCTCTGATTTTCTTGAAGAGATCTCTAGTCTTTCCCATTCTGTTGTTTTCCTTTATTTCTTTGCATTGATCACTGAGGAAGTGTTTCTTATCTCTCCTTGCTATTCTGTGAAACTCTGCATTCAAATGGGTATATCTTTCCTTTTCACCTTTGCCTTTCGCCTCTCTTCTTTTCTCAGCGATTTGTAAGTTCTCCTCAGACAACCATTTTGCCTTTTTGCATTTCTTTTTCTTGGGGATGGTCTTGCTCCCTGTCTCCCGTACAAGGTAGGAACCTCCGTCCATAGTTCATCAGGCACTACGTCTCTCAGATCTAATCCCTTGAATCTATTTCTCACTTCCACTGTATAATCGTAAGGGATTTGATTTAGGTCATACTTGAATGGTCCAGTGGTCTACTTTCTACCAGGCTGGACACATTATCTCAGTTGGTGACTTTTAGGCTCCCTTCTCCCCCACCCATGTTTTCCCCAGGCAGAGGATTTTCTTACACCAGCTCAGCTTGGGGACCAGGCATGTCCCAGGCCAGGCTTCTCATCTCTGGATGTAGCACTGAGCAAGTGGCTGGATGCTCTGAGTACCAGTTCCCTCATCAGTGACATGAAGGTGAAGGCAGCCTCTCGAAAACCCTGCTGTTGTGAAGATGAAAAAAAATAGGTTAAACAAGGATTAGTCTGAAACCAAACACAGGATGTCCTCTATTCATGGAAATTAGCATTTAAAACAATAGGTATCATCAGTGTGAATCTACTCTTTTCCTTCCCCATTGAGCTATTTTCCATATATCTTTGTTTATCATTTCTGATAGCCTGTGAATCTCACAGGAGCACAAACCCTCTCCAAAGCAGATTTAATTGGGAGTTAAAAGGCAGGAATCCTATGAAAAAGAAATCCCTGTGGCTATGTAAATGTGAGGGGTAAATATTTCACCAACCAAAAGGCTCCAGTGTTTGTTATTCCATAAAAATCTGCCTATAAAACTATGGTAACACCTCAATAGGTTAGGTCAAATTCACCGTTAGAGAAATTGAATGGTCCAGTGGTCTACTTTCTACCAGGCTGGACACATTATCTCAGTTGGTGACTTTTAGGCTCCCTTCTCCCCCACCCATGTTTTCCCCAGGCAGAGGATTTTCTTACACCAGCTCAGCTTGGGGACCAGGCATGTCCCAGGCCAGGCTTCTCATCTCTGGATGTAGCACTGAGCAAGTGGCTGGATGCTCTGAGTACCAGTTCCCTCATCAGTGACATGAAGGTGAAGGCAGCCTCTCGAAAACCCTGCTGTTGTGAAGATGAAAAAAAATAGGTTAAACAAGGATTAGTCTGAAACCAAACACAGGATGTCCTCTATTCATGGAAATTAGCATTTAAAACAATAGGTATCATCAGTGTGAATCTACTCTTTTCCTTCCCCATTGAGCTATTTTCCATATATCTTTGTTTATCATTTCTGATAGCCTGTGAATCTCACAGGAGCACAAACCCTCTCCAAAGCAGATTTAATTGGGAGTTAAAAGGCAGGAATCCTATGAAAAAGAAATCCCTGTGGCTATGTAAATGTGAGGGGTAAATATTTCACCAACCAAAAGGCTCCAGTGTTTGTTATTCCATAAAAATCTGCCTATAAAACTATGGTAACACCTCAATAGGTTAGGTCAAATTCACCGTTAGAGAAATTTTCATTTCAGTGTTACTATTGTTATAATCTGGGGCTGTCTCCCAAGATGGAAATGTCAGTAGAGATATAGGGGTCCACCTGAGAAACTCATCTAACAGGCAGTTTGGGGGCAAATATGTTAATATATGTATCCTGCTTTATATAGTTTAGCACTAAAATGTATTTGAGTAATACCAAAGAACATGTCTATTTAATTTTAACCAATGGGTTATGGGAATCATCAAAAATCAAACACAGTAAAAAGGAAAAATATTTATGGCATTTTAAAGCTTATCCTATTATTGGTTAGTGCTCCACTCAATTGTTTAACTGCAATCGGTTCCACTTTCTCAGTGTGGATGGTTTTTATACATCTGAGTTAAAAAATAATGCTGCCTGCAAGTGAAAAGTTAAAGACCAAGGCAAGGCCTATTAGAATAACATTACACTTTTTTATTTCCTGCACTTATTTCGCCAATTACTAATTATTTCCCTTTTCCTGTGCAACAAAATAGAAGCCATAAAATCTTTGATTTAATGAAAACTTCCTTACCAAATAGGTCCTCCAACTCTGCGGAAGGCTCCTAGGTAATTTATCTACCTCAGTAGGCAATGACCTTTTGTGAATCATGAGTCATTCCTCACTCCTAATGAGATGGATCCAGATGCCGTCCCACCCTCTGAAGGCCCCCTCCTCTCTCCCTCTGACAGAGGCCCGCTCCGGCGCCCTGCCTCCCAATTTGCCCTAGTGGGCAGCGATTAGTCCCTGCGCAGTAAGCCGCTCCCCGCCTCCTCGCGCACCTCCCTTACAGTGGCTGAACCCCGACCCTGCTTCTCTCCACGGCCCTGAGGGAGAGAGGGTGAGGGCTGGGAGAGGCCAACCTGCGTCTCTTTATTGTCTTGGAAGTAGAAGTAACCTCCTGGCGCCTCAAGAGGCCACGCTGCCCACTCTCCCCAAACCACAGTCGTGGAGGAGAGAACCGGGGTCTCGGAAGGCATCTAAGCAGTGGAGGGCCCTCCCAAGGGCTCCGGGGGTTGTGGATGGAGCTGCCTCCAATGTCTGCATTTATCTGTAAACTGCCTACATGCATTGGTGACTGTGTATTATTTCCTGTATTATATTATATACAAGTATTAATATTACTACTCATATTACTAATTTATACATGGCATATTGATTCTATTGCTGTGTATGTATTACTGTCCTGCTCCAACATATTCAGTGCATTATAAAATACATATGAAAAATAGAAGCATGAGGTCAATCATAAAGGTATTTTTGATTTTTAAAATATCAGATAGGTTTTGATATTTCCTCTCTGTTCACTCCTGGATTTTCTTGTAAATTGTCCTGCTTTTCAGGGGCCAAGGAGAGCATGACGTATGTGCTTGTTTTGGACCAAAGCAGGTCACCACCTGCCATAAGGAACCGTGCTGGGGGCTGGGGCCACAGGCCTTTCCTTGTCACACTAGATTGAGTGAGTGAAGTCGCTCAGTCGTGTCCGACTCTGTGCGACCCTGTGAACTGTAGCCCACCAGGCTCCTCCGTCCTTGGGATTCTCCAGGCAAGAATACTGGAGTGGGTTGCCATTTCCTTCTCCAGGGGAACTTTCCAACCCAGGGATCGAACCCAGGTCTCCGGCATTGCAGGCAGACGCTTTAACCTCTGAGCCACCAGGGAAGACAGCAACTGAAAGATCAACACGTCCTCCTCCCAGCCTGCCAAGCTCTCCCCATCGCTGAAACATGCTTTTCATGCTTTTCATTCGCAATAGCGACTGCTGCTGGGGGAGTGAAAATATTTGCAGACAAAAAGCTCTGGGATTCCCTCCAGAATGTTTGAGGGATCTATCCTCAGGTAGGTGGGCCATGGTGGAAGGTCTTGAAACACAGTGGCAGGCTTTGGAGGCCCTGGCACAGGCCCCTTGGCCACAGCCTGCGAATTCCAGACTGCCCGGGATCTGAACCGGGGAGGATTTATCCTTTTCTGAGTCGGAGGTGGTCTTTCACTGCTGCCTTAACCGGAGGAACACTCCTTGAAGGGAAAAGACACGTGCCTTGCAGATGCGGAAGTAGGCAACGTGTTGGGGGGACCCTGGAGTAACCTCAGCCTGAGCGTCTCCGTGCCTGACTTTGATAACGCCTTGCTGCCAGTCTGCAGAGCACAAGAAAGTCAAAAATAACTTGCAAATCAAAGTGCACAAAAAATCCAGTCTTTGAAATGTTCATTCAAGTGCTTTTTAATTAATATGTATATTCACAAAACTAAATGAGGCTACCTTTAAATTAGTTGAATGCCTGAAGTTGAATAAAAATAGACTCTACATACAAATCTTACAGATAATATTACATCTTTTTTTTCTGGAGGAAAACAAGAAACCTAATTCCTTCATATAGGATATTTACTGGTTAAGACCTAGATATTCCCACTCAAATGCCAATAAAATAGTCATGGGCAGAGAAATTGGGGGGGGGTTGAAAATAAAGGAATAGAATTCATAAAGGAATAGAATTCCTTGATGACTTGCTGCATTTGAAATAAATATCAAGAATGCTAAACACCTGAACCTATGGTTTAGAGATAATTTTCTTAAAAAGTAAAACAGAAAGGAAGAGGCCCTACCAAGGCCCAGTTTCTTTCGAGGTCAATGGTTTCGCTTTGTTCACATGTCTGGGTGAGGCTGGTGAGTGTGACCTGCCAATGGAAGCCACTGGGTTTGACACATCTCCGTGTCAGCTGTGGGATTTCTGCCTTAAATCTGTCAGGACGGCCCTGTGGCCACTTCTGCAAAAACCCTTGGGGACAAAATTTATTGTTCTACCTCAATAGCTTTTTGTTCACCTCCAAAATAGGGGTCTGGGGTCATACTAACGATTGTGGAGAGACAAAATGCTCTCTCTATATTTTATTAAACAGATCTCTTAATAATTAATCAAATGTGAAAATTATTTTCCATCACTCTGACACTGAGGCTAAAGCACTGGGAGTTTTGTTCTCAGCCTGTTTCTGTTCCTTTTAAATTGCCCTCTGTGGAGTCCCTCAGCTCCAAAGCAAGCGAGTAGAGAAAGCCCAATTTATGACCTGGCTTTTTCAACCATTATCACCCCTCTGGGCTTCTCCTGGAGAAAGGTTGGGGGGCTTTGTAGGTTGTCAGATAAACACCTGAGAAAATCTGTTCTCAAATCCCCCAGGTCCGTAGAGGGGTCACGATACCTGGATGGGAACAACTCCATGGACGTCTACCTCGAGCCAGACCACACTGTGTCCCCTCAACCAGGAACAGAAAGACACAGCTTCTTCAAAGAGTTTCTATGTTTCAGGGGAAGAGACAGCTCGTGAAAGCAAGCACTACCCTGTTCAACTCTGGATGGGGTGAGGGCAGAGCACAGTGCTGGTGAGGGATCAGCCCTGAGTTCCTGGCCAGGCATCTAGCAGTGGCGTCTGTTTTCCGCCTCCAAGCAGGCTAGTTTAGGAGATGGGTGGTGTCTTAGAGCACTGACAGATGAGTACCGGATAAGGAACATTGCTAGGGAAATGCACAGCAAGCGGTTCTGCTGACCTTTCCTTACTAAAAGGTCAGAGGCAAGTGGGAAGTGGTCTTTCACTGCTGTCTGCCTCTAGGAACGTTCCCTCTGAATGGAGGTGTGAATCTTGCAAACACAGGACTAGGCAGAGAATGTAGGGGTGCGGGGTGGCAGGGTGAGGACAAGGTCTCACGTTGGGAGAGGGGGCTCTTGGGCATGTGTGGGAGGCATGCGTGTGTAGGTGTGTGTAAGGGTGTGTGTGCACAACTAGGAAACGTGAAAGTCAAGTAGGCGACAGGAACACACGGAAGAGCACTGGCCGCTGGCAGTCATCCTCCCCCACCCCGCCCCGCGCACTAATTACATTACTAAGCAAGCAGACCAACACAGGGTCTGAGGGACGGAAACACATACTTAGGGCCCAGTCACTCTCCACTTGGCTGTAAGTAATCGTGCGTGATACACAGTTCTGTCCAACCAGTGACTGTTAGGCAGTTTCCTTAACTTCTGTCTAATTTACTAAACTTGAAAAAGAGGAGGGCTGTTTTCCACGCCCGCCAGCCACTCTTGGAGTCAGATTCTCTCCTCCAGGGCTCCAAGCTCTGTCAGGCGTTTCTGAGAGTGGCGCTGGAGCAGCCACCGCCTCTCCAGAGGAGATGCAGGATTCGGGAGGCACTGGTAGAGGCTCGGAGGGTGACAGTGTGCGTTTTCTGGGCGGCAAACAGCCTGTGCACTTACTAATTTGACCTTTGCAACCCACAGGAACCCACATCTCCTTTGATCCAGCTGAATCCAACCTAGAGAGGTGGCTGCAGAGACAGGATGAGAAGAGACGAGGAACAACACGGGGAGGATCTATATGCCAGGGGAATAAATCTTTGTTTTTTTTTTTTAAGTCTAAGAGGAGCCTGCAGAAGGAAATCTGCAGCAGGCTGAGCCAGCCGGGTGAATGGCAGAGAGAATAGAGGCTATTTGAATACTGATGTGGCCCTCACTTTCTTCCATTTCCATTAATGACATGCTCATCAAGGGCAAACAATGGGACCGGCTGCCGGCGCCTGTCACAGTGTGTGGGTGCTGGGATGCCAGGCTGTCATCCCGGGCTGCGTCTAGAGACCTGCACGCTAATAAGAAGTGCTTCTGCGCCGTCAGTGCAGACAGGTGCTTCCGCGGCTGGGACATGCTCCATTCCCTCTCCCCCGAAACCCTCCTCTCCCAGCCCCCCTGACAGACACCATGAAATGCACAAATTAACAGCCCCATCATGGTGGGCTGCTGCTGCCTGCGGTGAAAGCAGAAAATCAAGTTGTCACCCAGGGTGCAGTGATAAAGCCACAGCCTCATTTCTCTGTTGGTGCCCTATAATAGCAAATGCCAGACAGCTGGATGGATGGGAGGCTTTAGATTCAGGCCTTGACGCACGCTGGCCAGAGAATTAGTAGTTGCTGTTTCCGTGTGGATATTCTGTTCAAAACAAACATCTGGAGAAAGCAAAGTTTCCTAGAGCAGAAATGCCCTTTGCTGCTTCTGGAATCAACGAACACAGTCAAGAGAGTGGTGTTTCCTCTCCAAAAAATCCCATAAGGTTTCACCCTAAATCTGCTTGGGACTTTATCAAGGACTTAGAGCATAGGCAAAGGTTAACAAGCGGAGAAGGGGGGAAAGATGAGATGGTTGAATGGCATCACCAACTCAATGAGTTTGAGCAAATTCTGGGAGATGGTGAAGGACAGGGAGGCCTGGGATGCTGCAGTCTACGGGGTCACAGAGTCAGACACAACTGAGCGACTGAACAGTAAGTTAGCAGCGTCAGTGCCAAGAGCTGTCTTGATGCAGAGACCAGTTCCCGGGTCCACAGAGCCTGGAGCTATGACACCCCATCCAGCAAGTCTTACTCCTGCCAATAAAAAAGGACTCTTTCTTTAGAATTTTCAAGAGCCCCTGGAGCAGTCTGCCTCAAGCTGTCCCCGTACCCCCAGACCTCCTCGCTACATGTCTTCAGAGGTGGAAGCTGTTCCTCATGAAATAACAGATTCAGGCAGGTGCCCTGTTGGCACCACAGCCAGCTGGCACTGAGCATCCGGTGGTCCGGCCTGGCCAGGGCTGAGGGGCCAAGTGGGCACCAGGCAAGAAATGGAGGGGCCCGAGCCCTTCAGACTCCAAGGAGTTTAATGACATAATGGCCTGAGAACCTCAACATAAAACAGGAAGAGCAACTAACGAAACTTACAACATAAAACCCCCCTCCTGTCATTTTTATAGTAACAGTAAAACACTTTATTGAATTTATGAGCTACATAATGACGATGAAGAATGTAACTGGAATTAGAACCAACTAGGAAGTATAATATCAACTATAAACCCTTTCCTATCACCCCATTCCTTCAGCTTTTCTGTCCTCTTCCTTTCAACCAAGGGACATTGCCTTCTTCAGACTTCTGCCCGAGACAGAGTTCGTGATTCGCTAATAAATCTTGACTGTCCCTCCAGAGCTCCTCAGCTGACAAGGCTTCAGGGGTAAGACACGCTCTGGGGCTGACCATTCCCTTTGGAAGTCTCAGCACCATTAACGTGCATCTTAGCAAAGAAACTCGAGCGTCTTTTCTTTGCATAAAGTCTGTCAAATCGAGGTCTCTGGAGATATACGTCAGGTTTTTCAATGTCTGTTAACTCCACGTTGTAATAGCCTTTCCCTAATAGAAACTATAATCCCTCCGAAGTTTATGAGAAGCATCCTCAGCCCAGGACTCGATGTGCGAGTGCAGGTGGTGGTCAAGTTCCTGGTGACTGGACTGGGGAGGGGAGGCACAGATCACAGAGCTGAGCAGTATGCTGGGCTTGGGTTCTGTCTCCATATCACTCCTTAAGCCTTTCTGTTCCCCAGGGCTTTCTCTGGAGGGGTAATAAAATAAAATGGGTGAAACAAAACCAGAAGCCAGTTAAGTCTGAAAGACATGTCATCTCATCTAAAAGGAAGAAACGGACCATTTCCATGCCTAAGGCTGACAGCAACGCTTGAGCCGGCAATAGCGCTATTCCATTTGATTTATGGAATAATGGGGTGACAAATGACGACAAAAATAAACTTTTACTGCACTGAACTGCTCCTTTATTTATGAAATTTGGCCAAGTAGTGAAATCTTTTATCTGCAAGTTGTAACATGGAGTGGGAGCGAGCGATTATGGTGTGGTAATAGTAATCCAGCAATGGAGGCTGAGTCAGTTGGAAATGGATTGAGGTAAAATAACTACCGCACCATGATAAATGTGAACAGCGCTTTGCTGACAGATGATCTAACAGGTGTTCATAACAACTATATAAGAGGATTTATTTATGACCAGCCACAGCCGCAGCTCTGTAAATCAGCCCCAGCAGCTGCACGCCGCTGAAACCAAGTCCCTGATGGAGGAGCGGAGCGAGGGCCCAAAGAACACGGCTCACTCCAGAATCTTAATCGTCAAATAACGTTTTTTTTTTTTTTTTAGGTAATTACACCACAGCACAGAAATCATAATTACTTTCAATTAGGAACAGAGCTGCCTGTAACTTTGTTGACAAAATATTTTTATTTAGGCCCTGTGGTTTTGATGAGGCCCAAGCAATATGGAGGCTCTGGGCTGCAGGCGAAAGGGCCCTTGGTGATGGAGACTTTGCTGTAATGCCAGCAAGAGGCCTTCTCAGAGCAGCTTCATTTTTTTAAAGCTCAAAAAGCAAACCTTTGGTTTGAAGGATACTTGTCCCACCCTCCCTCGCAACCAGACTTCTGTATTATCCTTCCCGTGGCAGCATGTTTGAGCACACACCTTATTCTAACTGTACTACCAAAAGGAATAAGCAAAGAGGTTTAAGTTTAGGTTGGGGGGGGCCCACCTTCATACAATCTTTAATTCCTTTGCAAAGGCAGAATTAAATCTCCTTCTCTCTGAAGCCACAGTCTTAACAGTGCCTTCCTGCTGCCCAGAGACGGCTGACCCTACCATGAAACAGAGTCCTCATTCACATCCCACTGATTTGAAATAAGTCGTTTCTTACTTAGTTTGAGAAGATGCTCTTCTGTGAAAAGTGTTAGATGCTCTTCTGTGAAAAGTGTTAGTTGCTCAGTAGTGTCTGACCCCATGGAATGTAGCCTGCCAAGCTCCTCTGTCCATGGGATTTTCCAGGAAGGAATACTGGAGTGGGTTGCCATTCCCTTCTCCAAGATATCTTCCCAACCCAGGGATTGAACCTGGGTCTTCTGCATGGCAGGCGGATTCTCTACCGTCTGAGCCTTCTAGGGGGAAACAAATCAGAATCTTGGTTGGGGTAAAGTTGGAGAAAGCCAGTGTCCCTTCCCTCCCTCCCTCCTCTATTCTGAGACCTTCCCCTTATCTCACATCAATGAGCCCGGAATCATCTACTGGTTAGGTTTTCTTAACATCTCTAGGTCTTAGAATAAAGACCCTGCTACATTTAAGCCTAATCTTTAGTATCTCTGGCTCTCTAGGTTGTAAATGAGAAACCAGGGTCTCAGAATGTCATTAAAGACAGGTTTGAGTCCATTGTAATAAGCCCTCATGTGAGTTTTGAGGGTTTGGGGTCTTCAGCATGTGTAATGAACCAGCTAGGAATTACATGTACAAGTGACTATGTACACCAAACTGGGGTGATTAGAAATTTTAGCTTCACTTCAGCTCACAATCAATCACCTAACCAGGAAAGAGACACCAATGGAACTTAATACTCTCTAGCTACGTTAAGTCTGAAAGACTCATTCTGGAACCAGCAGTGGCCCAGGAAATAATTCCCAAGGAAACATCTGAAACTGGTCTACAAGCAGGAGATGAAAACCAACCAAACCTGTTTCTCCTGATCTCTGTTGGGAGAGCCTACCTTTCAACTGTTCACCTGTCCTACCCTTTTTTCTGCTTCTGTGTACTTCAGTGGACAAGCTCAGTGTAGCCCCAACAGTAACAGCTCAGCCCCTCGTTTCTTCTCTGAACAGCATTGAGGTGGAACCTGGGGGACGGCTTCAGGAGAGAGAGGCTGTGTGAGAGGGGCAAGAGCAGAGAGGAGGGCAGGGAGGGGAAGGGGACACAGCACTTTTCAGCATGGGAGCAGTGCAGCTTTCTGTACAGAGAATATCTAAAGAGCATTCTAAGATATAGCCTCTGCTGAGAACAATATACGCTCCCTTATCTCACTCCTGAAAACACTTTTCTTAATGCCACCCCGCTTTTAAGAGCTAGCCTCACAGGCTCAGTCAAAACTTCTCAGAGCTCTCCAGGACAGGGATCACTCCTTCCCCTAAACCCAGGAACTCTTACTGGTGTGATTTGACAATGCATCTGCCGACTGCTTCTGGATCTTTCCTAGAAGAAATCTCAGCTTCCGAACAGCCGTGACCCAAGTGTGGGTCAGGTGATCACGTGGAATCTAACGCGTTTTGACTTTACACATTTTACACACTGTTAACAAAAAAAAACACAATTACATACGGTGGTTAACTTATCAGGCTAGTCAGATCTTAAAATCCTGCTTACTTGTAACAGTTGAAAAGTTGTGGGAAAGAAGAGGAATGTTACCAGCGGGACAGAGGAAAGCACTCATGTAATTGTCTCGAGTGCTGTTTGCTGGGAAGTCACATAAAGAAAGGAGATGGAGTCTGTGAAGATGCAAAGAAACTTCTGGCCCATTTAAGGGCATATTTTTCTGTTAAACACAATTTCCATTCATCTAAGACAATAACACTATCATAAACTTGATTTTTTTCTCTAAAATCTTGAGAAGAGACCAAAAGTGATCCTGAAAACTTTTCCTGACGTAACTGGCCAAGTTGGAAGGTGTGGGGAAAGGATGGACAAGGATTAAAAAAAAAAAATCAAGGACATGGTCAGAAAGCAATTCTCTCGCAATGAATGGACCTTCAGTCGATGGAGGAACAAAGTGTGCATTCAGAGACTGGCCTCCTCTCACCTGGGAGAGAAGGGGGCGGTGGTGAGAACACGGGCTCCGCAGGCCCCTGGGGCTGGCCGGGTGCCTAGGAGTGGGAGTAGGAGGAAGTGAGGCTGTATTAGCACGGAAACCAGGGCTCACTATCTTGGCCGAGGCCACACTGCCATCTTTATTTACTGCCAACTGGACTGTAGATTTCTTGGGGGGAACAGAGATCATCTTCTACGTTCCCACTCCTAGGGTTACCGCAGTTTGTCACGCTCTGCAGTAGACGGCGTCTTTGGATAGAAAGGAAATAGTAAGGCTCTGTTAATTTTGTGTTGTAACATAGTACTTTTTTCCTCCCCTCTGATTATCTGAAAGAGGAGTTTTTCCCCCTTTAAACTAAGTTGCCAAGAATATCAGAGAGATTACAGCGAGGGAACAGAAACTGTCAAAGATCTCAGGTGCGTTCCTTTAGCTGGGCCTACTTTCTTTTTAAACCTCCCTTTATGTTGTTTGTCATTCTGGGTTCTTCTCTAACATTTAAATTTTTAACCAGAGAAACACAGGTTTACGAGCGCAAAGTTTTCATAAACTTATAAAGTTATTAAAATGTTTGCTAACAATTATTGGGAAGGGCAAGTATCTAATATTTTAACTGGGTAAAAGTTCATTGTTATAGTCTCTTCAGAATAAAACATTTTCCTTTTCTTATAATAAATAAAGCAAACGTATTGTGATACCAAAACTGTGGCTCAGTCTGAAATACAGTATGTGAGCCATTCTTCAAGACTGGTGTACATAAAGTGTCCCATTAAGTGGGCATTAAAATGAAAAAATATAGCTGGAATTAAGAATTCAACATTGACTAACTCGACTCAATGGAACAATTTAAAAGATAATCATGGATTATGATAAAGTGAAAAGAAATACGAGGAAAGGAACTCTGAATCACTGTGTCAAAGAAAGGTAAAAAAAAAACAACAAAAACTCCCTGTATCTTTAACTTGGGACTGTGGTCATTTTCCTCATTTCAGTTATGTGAAAAAATGTTAAGAAGCTACTGATGTTCAAGTGGTTTCAACTGCTAGCATACCACACATTATTAATGTACATATTAAATCTGAAAATTAAGTTTAAAATGTGATCTTCTTCAAAGGTAAAATTTATTGAAATTTCCTGTTTTAAAAAACAGACCTTGCATGACCTCTTTTCAAAGATGAGTGCCCTAATAAGGAAAATAAAAATCTCTCTACATCATGACATGCATTTCCCCCTCTGCTTTGATGACAGTAAGCATATATATATATTTTTCAGAAAACAAATACTTGGCCTGTCAAATTCTTTATAATGCTTTAAAAAGTTATTGACTTAAAAATCCAAAGGTGTAAAGCCCTAGGAAACAGGTTGAATGATGGAAATGCCAAGGGGCTGCAATGACGGTGCTTCTTGGTGTGAGTGCCGTCGCGGTACGTGTCTCCAGCGTGAGGAAGGGCATGTCCTGCTGCAGCAACACTTCCCCCAGATTAGCTGCTGCGTTTCAGGAGCAGGAACGTGTAACACTCACAACCTTAAAAATCTAAATAATTTTTTCACAGCCTGAATGTCCCAAGAATGCTTCTGTTTTTCTTTACTCTTTATATATGTTCTATAATGTTTCAATCAATGTGCCTTCTCTTTTTACTTTCAAAAAATCACTATGTGGCTCCATACAAAAGGACCTGTCTTAAAGTTTTATTACCTTGTATCACAAAGTTTGGTAAATACAATTTCAACTGGCTTTTAAAGTATTAGGAAAGTTTTCTGATTACAGAACAACCTTTTACAAAATTATTATTAAAACAGTAACTTGCCTAAATCAGTAAAATAAAACAAACAAAAATCCCCAAAAAACACTTCAGGGAAAAGTGCTACAATGTTGATCAGATAACTAGTTTTTAAGATTTCTATCATTTAGTTTATACTAGTTGGCTTCCAAAGGCATGTCAGTCCATCAGAGCTGGACATCAAAATCTGTAAAGGAACAATGAAATTCAAAGAATTTTTTCAGTAGTTGTAATAGGCCTTTACAACTATGAAGATCTGTAATCAGATCTTTACTAAGATCAAAACTGTCTGTAAGACATGAAGACTTTTGTTTTTGTTATTAAATCATCAGCTTTTTTCTTGGAGTTAACCTACCTGGTTTGAAAGTGGTTTTTCTTTCACAAACTACACCCCATTGTTTCTCTACATAATATAACACTCAAAACATTTATTTTAAAGAAACCGCAGCATATGAACTTCAGGATTATAAATGATTTCTCATTAAGAATGCAAAGACAAATGTTATTCAGGTGCTAGTTTATTTATCTTATTATTCAGAGATAATTTAATGATGACGGCTGTCAATATCCAATTACAATACCAGGAAATTCATAGAACAAAATTTTGCAGATAAATTGTTTCTGAATTTAATTCTAAGAAGTACACTACCCCATTTTTTATAGACCAAGCTAAGAGGCCACGTATACTATTTCTAGGCTAATTTTTGCTTACTGCGGAAAGGAAGATGATTTCCAGTGAACTTTAAGTATCCAGTTCATGTCCATCATTGTTGGAAAAGGGAAGGGAGCCGAGAGGGCCAGAAGAAGTTGCACGACAGAGAAAATGCCACGTGGATTTAGGAGTTGAGATAACTGACAGTAAAATATATGTTCTTTGGTTAGCAAAGCGAAAAGGGGGAAAGTATTGCATTCACGATAGACACACACCAGCATTCTAAAGCAGGAGACAAGAATGTCAAGAGCGTATTCTTCCCCCACTGCCAGATGGAAGGGCTATTATTATAAATGAAAGGCAGCAGTAG
Source organism: Oreotragus oreotragus (assembly GCA_006410675.1). Classification (NCBI taxonomy): domain Eukaryota; kingdom Metazoa; phylum Chordata; class Mammalia; order Artiodactyla; family Bovidae; genus Oreotragus; species Oreotragus oreotragus. The sequence continues at coordinate 411,662 of SJYX01007386.1, forward strand.
TGGATGCCAGGCACTTTTGTTGTGTGCCAGATTCTGAAGTCCAGATGTAAGCAGGTTACCCCTGGGACAGGACAGGCTTCAGCTCTCGCAGCAGAACAGAACCAATCACAGTTTTCTCAGTGTTTATGATAAGCTGTGCTGTAGAGCCTTCCTTCAGTTCCACTGTGACTAGCATCAGTGACCCACTGTGCACAGTTTTAGCTGCAAACCTGGGAAGAAAAAAAAACACCAGAGACCTTTTATCATGAGGGGGAAAAAAAGGAGATAGCACATATTCAAATAGGTTTAAAATAACTTTTTTTCTCAATAAGTTATTACAGGTTCCCTACTGCCCCAAACCCAAAGACAAGCATTCTCCCGAAAAATCAATAAACTGCCCAGCACATGCTTACCACAAGCAGGTAATTTCAGTATCTTGGGAACAGAACAGAAAAAGGAGTTCTATTTTACCTATTAGTTTGAACAATAGATGCATGTGAATAACTCTTGATTACTACATATTTGAGAATCATATATTCATTTGATATATAACATTTCATCAGCCATAGGGCCGTTTAAAATAAACTGCTCTATTTTCATCTTTAAAACATGTTAAGAAAAGGTTTATCTTTCTCAAAGAGCTTGAAATTTTTATTTCTCATATCTGAAAATGATTATGCAAGAAATCAGATAATTTTATGTGCATTATCGAACTCTAAGTTTCAATGAATTCATATATGTTAAAACATTCAACTTCTAATGTTCAACTGCTCTAACGTTGAGGACACAGAAGAAAATCACGTGACAGCCAAGTGTAACACCACACTCCCTCTGTATTTTTTTTTTTAATGTTCCGAACATTAGATCTTCTTTCTGCTTTAGAATAGGAAAGAGGAAACTAAATTCCAAGACATGAAGAACCTACTAATTACATGGAATTAAAAGCAAAACTAGCCTTTTAAGCACTGCAATTGACTGCAAAGCCGTTGGAGGCGCAATGAGCCTCTCTGTCAATCCTGCTCATTCATTCTGCCTGCACAGTTGAGCCCCAGACACGGGAAGAGGACAGGCCCCTCCCAGGCCCCCGTTTTCCACATGGAGCGTGTTCCACAGTTTTTGAGCGGGGTGAGGGGGGTTTGACTGTAGGGATGACTGGAGAAAAACAAAGTTGCTGCACGTGAGCTTTTGAAAACACTAACAAGTGTGGAGCAGGTCTGTGACCTGCTGTGACTCCACTTTGCAGGGCCAATCCCCTTTCCCCTTTCGGTGGGACACGTGTCTGAACCTGAGCCATCTGCCTCAATCTGCGCGACATCCCCGGCCACAATGGCACCCAGTTAGCCCTGACAACAGCTCACAATACAGAAAATCAGACCGCGGCGCTGCCAGCACGCTGTGGGCCATTCAAGAGCAAGCCAACTGGTCAGTGTCTCCTGTCTGACAATTAGCACGGGCTCCTCAGGGATCTGTTTAATTACCATCAACATAAAAGAGGGAGTTTATCAGGAGACACTCAGAAAAACTTCACTCCTGACTTAATTAAAATATTAGCCACTTAAGCAGGAAGCAGATTCTCTTTAAATGGAAAGTAATTTCTTTTTTGAGTTTTTTTTTTTTAAATGACACCAAGAGCTCATAATATATTAGATTCTTTTTTTTATCTTTTTTTTTTT
>SJYX01007386.1:413371-448774 GCA_006410675.1 Oreotragus oreotragus
GGAAGAAAAAAAAACACCAGAGACCTTTTATCATGAGGGGGAAAAAAAGGAGATAGCACATATTCAAATAGGTTTAAAATAACTTTTTTTCTCAATAAGTTATTACAGGTTCCCTACTGCCCCAAACCCAAAGACAAGCATTCTCCCGAAAAATCAATAAACTGCCCAGCACATGCTTACCACAAGCAGGTAATTTCAGTATCTTGGGAACAGAACAGAAAAAGGAGTTCTATTTTACTTATTAGTTTGAACAATAGATGCATGTGAATAACTCTTGATTACTACATATTTGAGAATCATATATTCATTTGATATATAACATTTCATCAGCCATAGGGCCGTTTAAAATAAACTGCTCTATTTTCATCTTTAAAACATGTTAAGAAAAGGTTTATCTTTCTCAAAGAGCTTGAAATTTTTATTTCTCATATCTGAAAATGATTATGCAAGAAATCAGATAATTTTATGTGCATTATCGAACTCTAAGTTTCAATGAATTCATATATGTTAAAACATTCAACTTCTAATGTTCAACTGCTCTAACGTTGAGGACACAGAAGAAAATCACGTGACAGCCAAGTGTAACACCACACTCCCTCTGTATTTTTTTTTTTAATGTTCCGAACATTAGATCTTCTTTCTGCTTTAGAATAGGAAAGAGGAAACTAAATTCCAAGACATGAAGAACCTACTAATTACATGGAATTAAAAGCAAAACTAGCCTTTTAAGCACTGCAATTGACTGCAAAGCCGTTGGAGGCGCAATGAGCCTCTCTGTCAATCCTGCTCATTCATTCTGCCTGCACAGTTGAGCCCCAGACACGGGAAGAGGACAGGCCCCTCCCAGGCCCCCGTTTTCCACATGGAGCGTGTTCCACAGTTTTTGAGCGGGGTGAGGGGGGTTTGACTGTAGGGATGACTGGAGAAAAACAAAGTTGCTGCACGTGAGCTTTTGAAAACACTAACAAGTGTGGAGCAGGTCTGTGACCTGCTGTGACTCCACTTTGCAGGGCCAATCCCCTTTCCCCTTTCGGTGGGACACGTGTCTGAACCTGAGCCATCTGCCTCAATCTGCGCGACATCCCCGGCCACAATGGCACCCAGTTAGCCCTGACAACAGCTCACAATACAGAAAATCAGACCGCGGCGCTGCCAGCACGCTGTGGGCCATTCAAGAGCAAGCCAACTGGTCAGTGTCTCCTGTCTGACAATTAGCACGGGCTCCTCAGGGATCTGTTTAATTACCATCAACATAAAAGAGGGAGTTTATCAGGAGACACTCAGAAAAACTTCACTCCTGACTTAATTAAAATATTAGCCACTTAAGCAGGAAGCAGATTCTCTTTAAATGGAAAGTAATTTCTTTTTTGAGTTTTTTTTTTTTAAATGACACCAAGAGCTCATAATATATTAGATTCTTTTTTTTATCTTTTTTTTTTTTGGCAGGGGGCAGGGCAGGGGCGGAGAGGGTGGGGAGTACCTAATAAGCCATTTTTGGCCTAAATAGAATTATGAAGATTAGTTTTCCAACAATAATTATAAAACTGCATCAAAAGCAAAACAAACATGCTAATTTTACTAAGTTGAAAAATCTTTTCAACACTTTTAAGCCATGTTTTAAAATGTTAGCTAAAAAAAAAAAAATTAGCTAATGGGTTTTAGATATATTTGTGTACTCTCTCCAAACATGCTGAAGACTTGCAAGGAATCTGATAGAGCAGTTTTTCCACTGAGAGAAGCAACTGTAAGTAAGCAGTTTAGGAAGGGAAATCATAGAGGTTTCATAAAAGCTTTGAACACACACACCCATCTGCTCTTTAGATGCCCATACAAGAGATTCAGAAATGGGCACCTCAGCTGCACTTTTTTTTTTTGGTGCCATTTTATTTTTTTAATTGAAGGACAATTGCTTTACAGAATTTTGTGGTTTTCTGCCAGACACCAACAAGAATCATCATCGGTATACCCATGTCCCCTCCCTCTTGAACCTCCCTCCCGTGTCTGTCCCCATCCCACCCTTCTAGATTGTCATTGAGCCCGTTTGAGTTCCCTGTTGCTGCTGCTGCTAAGTCACTTCAGTCGTGTCCGACTCTGTGTGACCCCATAGATGGCAGCCCACCAGGCTCCCCCATCCCTGGGATCCTCCAGGCAAGAATACTGGAGTGGGTTGCCATTTCCTTCTCCAGTGCATGAAAGAGAAAAGTGAAAGTGAAGTCGCTCAGTCTGTCCGACTGTTAGCGACCCCATGGACTGCAGCCCACCAGGCTACTGCAAATTCCCACTGGCTAGCTATTTTACATACGGTAATGTAAATTTCCATGCCACTCTCTCCATACATNAAGTGAAAGTGAAGTCGCTCAGTCTGTCCGACTGTTAGCGACCCCATGGACTGCAGCCCACCAGTCTACAGCAAATTCCCACTGGCTAGCTATTTTACATACGGTAATGTAAATTTCCATGCCACTCTCTCCATACATCTCACCCGCTCCATCCTTCCCTGCCCCCATGTCCATAGGTCTGTTCTCGGTTTCTCCATTGCTGCCCTGCAAATAAATTCATCAGTACCGTCTTTCTAGATTCCGCATGTATGTGTTAGTATGTGATATTTATATTTTTCTTTCCACTCTCTATAGTAGACTCTAGGCCATCTGCACCTTTGGGAGAACACAAGATCGCCTGTCCTCAAATGACCTCTTTTTTCTATCACCTTTTGCAGGTTTCTGCACTCCTTTTGTCCCAATTTTCAAGGTTCTTCTGCTTCACAGGAGAACCCTATTTCTGTATTTCTGTTAAACCCATGTCACCAGATGACAGATTCTAGGTGGCTCTATTGTCTCACCTGTTTATGCAACTTTCCCCACAGATGTGGTCATCGCCAAATTGTCATTCAACAAATATTTCGGCAGAGGTCCCTATTTCTGACAGGTTATCATTTTGTCAACGGCAGTCTTAGCAGTCTCTTTATTTACTAAACACTTATGCCTTGGGACCATGAAGAAAGACTGTGTCACACGCTCTGAATAGAAAGGCAAAAAGTGCTGCTATTTGACTGTCAGGGCCGCACAGCCCCAAAGCACCTTTTATCTCTTTTCTATTAAAACTTAGGTTTGATGTTACAAATACAAACTCAGCAGAGACAACTGTCAACTCTGATGTCAGTCTGTTTACAGAGATTAAAACTACTGTCCTGTTGTTGTTCGGTTACGAAGTCCTGCCCAACTGTCTGTGACCCCATGTCCACAGTCTTGTACATGGTTTTAAAATATTACCGCAAAATTATCAATATTGTAAAGGATACAAATGTAGAAGAAAAGAGCTATTTGCTTACCCTGCAATGGAAACACGTTAAGCAAATCATCCTAGCAAATCTGTCAGCTGGTGTGAAAGCCACTGTCTTTTAACTAGTCCTCTATGTTCTAATGGGCACAAATGGTGGAAACAATGTTTTAAAGCAGAGGACCAGAAGATCAGATGTTCTGACATCATTTCACAGTTCAAAAAGGATGAATTTAATTGAAACACAGCATGATTACAATTGGTTTGTTTTGGTCCATGGAAAGCAGAAGACACCCAACCCCCCAACTCCGCCCCCCACCCACCCCTGCCCCCCGGCCCAATTTATTAATCACTCAACTCCCAAACAGGCTATGCTTTAATGTACAGTTAAAAGATAGTTATGGAAAGAGTACTAATTAGTAATTAACAAATAGCTAGCCTGGGGGTATAAGAAACACTGAAGACAGCTTGCTTCAAATACTTGTATACTAAATTTAATGACTGACATCAGAACCTTTGAACTTGCCTCAAACTAAGATCACACTGTGATAAAATGTTTTTCAGAAGAGCTGTGAAGTTTCTGATCATGGAAATGATGATAGCAGCATTTATTAAGTGCTGTGTGCAGTAGCTGCTAAGTACCTCACTTGCATTATTTCTCTTGATTCTATGAGTCAGATCAATTCACAGATGAGGAAACCGAGGCCCACAGAAGTGGAGAAACTTGCTCAAATACCTGGCTAGTGAATAGCTGAGCAGGAATTTGAACCCAAGCTTTCTGATTTGAGATGACACAATTCTAATATATGCAAAATGCCAGCTGAGTATTTGTTTTTTATCTGTCAACAGACAAATTAAGGTTTTTCTGATTTACCTTTTATGCATATAATCTATTATTGTTCTAGAACTTTAAGAAGAAAGATTTTTCTCTTCAAAAATTGTGCATCTGATTTGTAGTGTTCTGTAATTCAAAGCATCTTGATTTGATGCTCTGTCATGACATATTTTAAATTTGTCTTTAAAGGTTAAAAAAAGAAATAAACATTCTCCTAGCCCCTACTCCTTCAAAAGAGACACCAGCAATGAAAAATACAAAACCTTGAATGGAGCTGTAATGTAAGGAGGGACAACTGGAGACCAACCAACCTCGAACACCAGTAACACCACAAATGAGAAAAAATAAGTGGATGACAGTTAAAGATGTATTGCCTATGTATGATGGGCTCCATGTTATTAAAAGAATACCATCTAGGTATTTTCCATAATTTTTCATTTTCATTCTAACCACCAAGCACTCGTTGTCTGTAACCACTGAGAAGGTAAAACTGTATGGATATATTTGTATTTCACCTTATTAAATGTCTTTTTGTTTATTATCTCTAGCAACTGACATTTAATTTTTGAAGTCTATAAGAATTCCTAAGGTATGGCAAAACCCACTACAAATACTGTAAAGTAATTAGCCTCCAATTCAAATTAAAAAATTAAAAATAATTCCTAAGATTTAAAGAAAAAGACAAAACCAGCTGGTTGCCAAACCTAAATGAAAGTATATACTACTCTTCCAAAGAAGCCAATTTGTAACTATTGAGAAAACTTGTAACTATTATGAGAACAGGTCAAATAACAACACATTTGAACAAGTACATTTTCTACAGTGCATGAACCTACTGCTTCATGAGCTCAGCCATACTTTTTTTTAGATTTGTGAGAAAACGGCTACGGATCTTAAATGCTCTTTGTTGGAATGAAAAAGAACTCTGCAACTCAGTTGTTTTTAATAACTTAAATGTTAACAGAACATGAATTTAAAAATTAGTTATCTGAGAGGCTGCATCCATCCACAGGGTATTCACAAACAGAAAATTTTTTTATGCAGAATCATATTTGCTACATTTAATGCAACAGCTCTAAGACATGCTTTTTCCTCTCTTGGATAGTCTTCCTGGTTTCTGATTTTTCTATTCTGAGTTCAATTTTCTTGTGTTTTCTGTTCTACTGGTTACCAGAAGCTGTGACAATGGCCCACTCAGGCTAAAACTTTTTTTTCCCTACTCTGTACATGAAGCCTTCAATTACTGCCTGCTGAAGCAGACAGAATCCTATTAGTAAGAAAGACGATCACAAGATGCAGCGCCCTGCCCTAGCTGTATAAAAATAATTAGTCCAAAGTTGACAAATGTGCAATGAAGTCGCACAATAATTTTATATAAGAAATACTGGTTTGAGTAAGTTTCCTAATATCAAACACCAAAGCATGTTGATTTGTAGTATTTATTTTCTAAAGGATTTAAATGATATATCCCTATACTTTTGAGTTAATACAGCATAACATTTTTAAAAGGCAGAGTTTGTATGTTGTAAAAAATCCTATTTTGTTGACTATCAAAATGTAAATTACACTATTGAATCCGTACTGAGAGAAAATTTACATGTGATTCAAGTTTAGAGAATTTATCTGAAGCAACGTATTTTTCCTTATTATTTTTTTAAAAGGCCAGCGATATTGTAATGTTTCCTTTAACATTCTGACGAGAATAGTTAATCCTTTAACATTCTGACGAGAATAGTTAAAACAAACGAATTAGGTGCCATCATAATTTAGGACTCTCTTTTCCATTCTAGTCTTTAGAACTTGTATAAAACATGATTCCCCATGCTACCCTGTCAATGATGCGCTCTCTTTCTTTATACAAGAAAGCTAAAAAAATCTAAGCACACTTTCTCAAGAAAGATACAAAACATCCCAGTTATTCTAGAGAATTTTTGGTTTGTCTGTTTGTTGGGGGTGGGGTGGGATGGGACTTAATAGAAAACCAGAGAGTAAAACAAACAAATTCTTCCCCATTCTGATTACTTACAAAATTGTCAGCAAGAAGGAAAACCATCAAGAATACCTTTCTTTCATTTTTACATGAAAACATTTATATATTCCTATTTGTAAAACTGAGGCATTGTAGAAAATTATCTCACAAACAGTAGAATTAAATAAAATTTAAATATAGAATATCCTAAAACAAAAATTAACTGCAGTTTGGTTATTTCTGAAATATCCAAATACGCCTTTCATGTAAAAATTAACTGAGGTCCACATTTGTTTTTCAATGAAATGCTGCTCAGAGCCTTCAGTGATCAAAGCAGTCAGACTAAAAAGCAGTGCTGCCCCCTAGTGGATAACCACCAAACTGAGAAAAACTCTGATCACAAAATAGGTTTCACCAATCTTAGTAATGTTTGAGATTCCAATTTGTTTTTGCTTTTTTTGGGGGGGGGCCATGCTGCTCAGCTTGTGGGATTTTACATCCCCGACCAGGGATTAAACTGGGCCCTCAGCAGTGAAAGCACCAAGTCCTAACTACCGGACCACAGGGAATTCCCTCTGACTTGTTATAGAGTAAGATTGAAGCCTGGCATCTTTATATTATTAACAATAACTGTATGTACAAACTTTTGTTTTCAGACAGATGAAGTTTGGTGACTATAGTACCAGGCTTATAAAATTCGGGCATCAAGACATCAAATGTCATTCTTTTCCATACGGTCCTTCAAAATTACCCAGTATTTAAATACTCCATAGTTATAAGGGGAAAAGAAAGAAAGCAACTAGCAAACACAAACAATAACTTAAAGACTGACCAACCTGAGAACCAAAACCAGGAAAATAGCGAGGACCTCACCAAAACGTCGTTCATGTTTGTAACCCCAGCACTAACAAAATCTGTCACGATGGTCTTCAAAAAATAGTGAATTAAGGAGTTACCCAATATGGATATTTTAGGATACAAACAATGGTATATACCAATACTTAAGCATTAAACATGTAAACACAGTTTAAGGACTAGAAATGAAACAAGTTGTTCTTTACAACTACTTTAAGTAAAAAAAAAAATTATTTTAAATCCTAAAACAATAAACGGTCTTCAAGTGTGTGGATAAATTTTAAAAGTCGGCTGCCAGGTTGCCATGGAGTCACAGGTCCATTCACAGCATCATATTTTTCTAATAGTTAAGGACCTAAGTAATAACAGTAAAACACTTATTTTATTAGGATTGTAATTATTCACAGGTTGTACATGTTCAAAATTTGCAAATTAAAATCCAGAGGGATGATGTGGGGTGGGAGGTGGGAGGGGGGTTCATGTTTGGGAGTTCGTGTACACCCGTGGCAGATTCATGTCAATGTATGCCAAAACCAATAGAGTACTGTAAAATAAAATAAAGTAAAATGGAAGCTCTAAAAAAAAAAAAGTGACACAGTAAACAAAATCCAAACCACAGATTAAGAAATATAGGGGGTAAAAAGGAATGCTAAGTCCTGAATACAAGTTAACAATGACAGCTCTTCCAAGGTTTTACTGAGTAAGTGAAGAACTAAAATAGAATCATGACAGGGACATGGCTTTCTGCTTTCACTCAAATATCACATTTTCCCCTTATAAGGTCAACTTGTTGTTCATGAAAGGGTAAAATGAGTAGGTTGTACGATATAACAAAATAAGCAGGTTGTACGATCATTGTTTTTAACAACATTACTGTATATGAATGTCAAAATTTCTGAAACTGGGTTAAAATGTCAAACTGGGTTAAAATATAAAATGCTGAAACTGCTGAAAGAGAAACTTTTACTTATGGTCTAAGACTGTTTCATAGCCACCACTGTAATGTGCTACTAAATGGCAACCCAACCCAGGATTCTTGCCCACGGACAGAGAAGCCTGGTGGGCTATACAGTCGATGGGGTTGCAAAGAATCGGACATGACTGAGTGACTAAACAACTAATTCCCTTTCTTGCTGGAGCATATAGGACAGAAGGAAGAAAAGCTTAAATCAAACATCTTGTCTACTGGTATTCCTTAATGACTAACCTGTGAAAAAGAAACACACAAGAAAAAATATTTTAAAAAATACATCACGTGGCTGTCATTAACCATGAACTTCTGGGACACCTGTCTGCAACTACTTGGAGTATTGGCTGAAGTGCAGATTCCTGGGCCCTGTCCCAGTGGCCCTGAATCTGAGGTTTGGGTGTGGGTCCCAGGAATCTGAATTTTATAAAAACTCCTACCTGGTTCTTTTATACAGAAAAACCTTAGAGATTTCGAAGGTACAGATTTTTCGGCTTTCTGCATTTTGTTCATTATACCTTAGTTTATCAGAGGACAAACAATGATTAAGGCAAATGCACTTAAAAAAAAAATGCAGTTTTTACACTGTTGAATAAGAATCTCCTTCAAAACCCCTGAATTTAATTAATTTCTTTCTTAAAGGAGAACAAGACATTTTTTCTGGCCCTAGAAACACCTAGAATTTCCAGGCTGGTGTCTCTAATCTCCCACAAAACATATAAAATAATCTTTTAACTTTTCAGTCTATTTGTATAGTGACTTACTGTTGCTCATTTTGTATATATTACTTTATTTGTTGTTTAGTCGCTCAGTCATGTCTGACTCTTCTGCGACCCCACGGACTGCAGCCTGCCAGGCTCCTCTGTCCATAGGATTTCCCAGGCAAGAATACTGGAGTGCGTTGTCATTTCCTTCTCAAGGGTTATCTTCCTGACCCAGGTACTGAAGATGTGTCTTTTGCATTGCATTGCATTTCCACCTGGGAATCCCACCTGGGAATCCATTCTTTACTGGTATTGTTTTAAATAATATGCTTTAAGACTTTCAGTGTCTCACATGACACTGTATTATGAGTATCTAAACAGGACATGAAGACATTTGGCTGTATATTTAGTAAATGCTTTGATTCTTTTGATCCTGATGTCTATATTACTCCTTATCATGTGGTAACTATAATTTGGAAAAGAGCAAGACTGGCACAATGACCATAACTCTGCAGATCTCAGTAAGATGATTTTATTCTCAAAGAGCAGTTTTTTTGATATGTAAGTACCTACCATGGAAATGAAGATAGAAATTAAGTGTTTTAATAGTATACTGGTTGGGTTTCTGATTCTATGGCTCATTTAGAAAATCAAAGCTAAATGTCATATAATCTAAAAGTAGTTATACTTTTCAACTGATCTTTAAAAGTGGTTAACTAAACTTAAAATGCTCCTGGTTTCTGAAGTGAATTCCATAAAACTTGTGCTCCTTTAATTGATTTTTCCTTAATGGAGGTATTTTCTGCTAATGTATTAGGAGCCATTTTCTATTATGTATTCAATTAAAATGTCTACTTTATATTATTACACACTTCTGCATATTAATGAAAATTCATTTTTTTCTTAGCTAATTCTTATATAAGTATTTTTAAACTTGGTTTTTAATGTAAAAAATATTCAAATTGTAAAGCATAGTAGGAACAAATGATCCTAAAATTAGACAACAGGAACTTAATTCATTGAATGGTCACAAAGAATATTCTAATATTAATTCAAAAGTCCTCTCAGAAATAAAAGACCCTGAAAAATTAAATAGAACATAATAAGTAGGCCAGCCAAGACTAATTTAATTTCTTAAAATACTAATGGTCAAAATGCTTTTCATGCATATTGTTTTTTTTCAAGTAATTTTAAACTTATTACCATTAATAAATACAAGAATGGTTTTGGTCCTATTTTTCATAAACTCAAAAAAGCAACTACCACAGAAGAAAAAATCTCACAGAGATTTCAACTGTATTATGACAATTAATATATAAGCTTAGATATATAAATTCATTCATCCCATAGGGTAATACACTGTTGAACACTACCATTAAAAACATTAATAAAATTTAATAAAGTAGTAAACTTAATTTTTGTTATTATGAACAGTAATTGCTATTTCATTTTAAATGAAATGAAGATAGCCATCGGTACAGATTAATAATTGTTTATTTTGGTTTTAACTTACTGGACATAAAAAAGTAGCAAAAATGTTATATTTGCAGGATAATAATTTTTGTTATTTTCTCTACTGAAGACCACAAGTATCAAGACCTCTAGATATTTATTACCTGGAAGCCTTCTAAAATTTAAAACATTATTATAGCCATACCTAACTATGAAAAAAATAAATGTAAAACATTTTCAGTAGGTAGGATGGTACTTTTGAGGCAAGTCAAGACAGCACAGCCTGTTCTGAATTAGATACAGCCATTGCATTCTCTTCTGGCTCTGTAGTAACTTGGACTCCCCCATCAAGTTACAGAGCCAAATACCAGGCTGCTGTGGTAAGGCTTCATTATAAAAGTGTCAACACACTGCCGAAGTATACGGACATGAGGACCACGGACCATGACGTCCAAGGGCAGGCTTCCCTGGCAGCTCAGTGGTAAAGAATCTGCCGGCAGTGCAGGAGACACGGGTTCAATTCTTGATCCGAGAGGATCCCACATGCTGCAGAGCAACTAATCCCGTGCCCTACAACCACTGAGCAGGGAGCTGCAACTGCTGAGTCCACCTGCGGCAACTCGGAGCCGGTGCGTCTAGAGCCTGCGCTCCGCAACCAGAGAGCAGCCCCTGCTTGCCACGACCACAGAAGACCCAGCACAGCCAAAAGTGAAACCATAACATTATTTTTTAAAAAGTGTAAGTGCAATTTCTGCATTCCAAAGTTGAATAGAAATGGTTCCTACTGTGTACCTCCCCTGTACTGGTACAGATAACTGAGAATTGACCGTAACTTAATCATCTGAACAGGCATTAAACCACTTCTAAACCACCAAGACAAGTTACAGGCAAATTTTATGCTTTAATTAAGAATTATACAATTGTGCTAATAAGAGTCTGTTTCCCAAAAGGAAAATAGTTTTCGTATTTGTTGGCTATGAGAAGGTATTCTGGCTATTTTCTTCTAAGAAACAAAAATGTGGAACACTGTCACTGCTTTCAGAAAAGTTAAAAACCTACGTATGATGCAAAACAAAATTAGAAGTTCCAGCATAAAGAAGGGTTACCCTGTGTTGTTTCGTCTATTTTGAAATAACATATTAAAGTAAGACTGAAGTATTGCTGGATACTAGATGAGTCATGTAAAATTTCATAAAGCATAAGCTAAAAGTTACAGATGACATACAATATTTTGGTGTTTTAGTAATTTCAGTAATTCAAAGNAATATGCTTTAAGACTTTCAGTGTCTCACATGACACTGTATTATGAGTATCTAAACAGGACATGAAGACATTTGGCTGTATATTTAGTAAATGCTTTGATTCTTTTGATCCTGATGTCTATATTACTCCTTATCATGTGGTAACTATAATTTGGAAAATAGCAAGACTGGCACAATGACCATAACTCTGCAGATCTCAGTAAGATGATTTTATTCTCAAAGAGCAGTTTTTTTGATATGTAAGTACCTACCATGGAAATGAAGATAGAAATTAAGTGTTTTAATAGTATACTGGTTGGGTTTCTGATTCTATGGCTCATTTAGAAAATCAAAGCTAAATGTCATATAATCTAAAAGTAGTTATACTTTTCAACTGATCTTTAAAAGTGGTTAACTAAACTTAAAATGCTCCTGGTTTCTGAAGTGAATTCCATAAAACTTGTGCTCCTTTAATTGATTTTTCCTTAATGGAGGTATTTTCTGCTAATGTATTAGGAGCCATTTTCTATTATGTATTCAATTAAAATGTCTACTTTATATTATTACACACTTCTGCATATTAATGAAAATTCATTTTTTTCTTAGCTAATTCTTATATAAGTATTTTTAAACTTGGTTTTTAATGTAAAAAATATTCAAATTGTAAAGCATAGTAGGAACAAATGATCCTAAAATTAGACAACAGGAACTTAATTCATTGAATGGTCACAAAGAATATTCTAATATTAATTCAAAAGTCCTCTCAGAAATAAAAGACCCTGAAAAATTAAATAGAACATAATAAGTAGGCCAGCCAAGACTAATTTAATTTCTTAAAATACTAATGGTCAAAATGCTTTTCATGCATATTGTTTTTTTTCAAGTAATTTTAAACTTATTACCATTAATAAATACAAGAATGGTTTTGGTCCTATTTTTCATAAACTCAAAAAAGCAACTACCACAGAAGAAAAAATCTCACAGAGATTTCAACTGTATTATGACAATTAATATATAAGCTTAGATATATAAATTCATTCATCCCATAGGGTAATACACTGTTGAACACTACCATTAAAAACATTAATAAAATTTAATAAAGTAGTAAACTTAATTTTTGTTATTATGAACAGTAATTGCTATTTCATTTTAAATGAAATGAAGATAGCCATCGGTACAGATTAATAATTGTTTATTTTGGTTTTAACTTACTGGACATAAAAAAGTAGCAAAAATGTTATATTTGCAGGATAATAATTTTTGTTATTTTCTCTACTGAAGACCACAAGTATCAAGACCTCTAGATATTTATTACCTGGAAGCCTTCTAAAATTTAAAACATTATTATAGCCATACCTAACTATGAAAAAAATAAATGTAAAACATTTTCAGTAGGTAGGATGGTACTTTTGAGGCAAGTCAAGACAGCACAGCCTGTTCTGAATTAGATACAGCCATTGCATTCTCTTCTGGCTCTGTAGTAACTTGGACTCCCCCATCAAGTTACAGAGCCAAATACCAGGCTGCTGTGGTAAGGCTTCATTATAAAAGTGTCAACACACTGCCGAAGTATACGGACATGAGGACCACGGACCATGACGTCCAAGGGCAGGCTTCCCTGGCAGCTCAGTGGTAAAGAATCTGCCGGCAGTGCAGGAGACACGGGTTCAATTCTTGATCCGAGAGGATCCCACATGCTGCAGAGCAACTAATCCCGTGCCCTACAACCACTGAGCAGGGAGCTGCAACTGCTGAGTCCACCTGCGGCAACTCGGAGCTGGTGCGTCTAGAGCCTGCGCTCCGCAACCAGAGAGCAGCCCCTGCTTGCCACGACCACAGAAGACCCAGCACAGCCAAAAGTGAAACCATAACATTATTTTTTAAAAAGTGTAAGTGCAATTTCTGCATTCCAAAGTTGAATAGAAATGGTTCCTACTGTGTACCTCCCCTGTACTGGTACAGATAACTGAGAATTGACCGTAACTTAATCATCTGAACAGGCATTAAACCACTTCTAAACCACCAAGACAAGTTACAGGCAAATTTTATGCTTTAATTAAGAATTATACAATTGTGCTAATAAGAGTCTGTTTCCCAAAAGGAAAATAGTTTTCGTATTTGTTGGCTATGAGAAGGTATTCTGGCTATTTTCTTCTAAGAAACAAAAATGTGGAACACTGTCACTGCTTTCAGAAAAGTTAAAAACCTACGTATGATGCAAAACAAAATTAGAAGTTCCAGCATAAAGAAGGGTTACCCTGTGTTGTTTCGTCTATTTTGAAATAACATATTAAAGTAAGACTGAAGTATTGCTGGATACTAGATGAGTCATGTAAAATTTCATAAAGCATAAGCTAAAAGTTACAGATGACATACAATATTTTGGTGTTTTAGTAATTTCAATAATTCAAAGGATCCCTAAGTAAAACACAACTTCTGCTAAAGAAAACCACTCAGGAATATGAAAAAAAAAATTCAAAGAAGAAAACAAAACAAGGAAGACATAGAATCAAAAATTTTCACAGAAAAGTCTTCTTTCTGTTCATTTTTTTCCCCTATTGAATAACACTGATGGATAAGTTGTATTTGCATAGCTCCCTGGTGGCTCAGTGGTTAAAGCATCTGCCTCCAATGTGGGAGACCCGGGTTCGATCCCTGGGTCAGGAAGATCCCCTGGAGAAGGAAATGGTAATCCACTCCAGTATTCTTGCCTGGAGAAGCCTGGTAGGCTACAGTCCACGAGGTCGCAAAGAGTCGGACACAACTGAGCGACTTCACTCACTCACCAACAATAAGACCTTCTATCCATTTTATTATTTTATCACCAACTTATGTGAGAATGACAGGGCTTATCATAAAGAAAGGGAAGCAGATCAGATCTCAGATGGAAGGTGCACAGATCTCTTGAGCAATTTACCTATTGACCGCCCTTTCAAAAAAAAAATAAAGGCACAGGGCAAATTTGATTTGTGACTAGTACATGCAGCTTTTAATCTGCCATGATGAGTAGGTGAAGTCAGGCAACTCTGTAATGGCAGTTCCAGCCTTGAACTCGGCTCTTCTGATGTGAAGTCCAACGTTCTTCCACAGATAACACAATTTCATTTCAATCACCTTCCTTTCCCTGCCATCCATTTCCAAACAGATGAGGAACTTAAAGCCCATAAGGAGAAGTTATAAAGCCCAATAATGGCAGAGTTGAGTCTAAAAAACCCGGATAACCCACAGAAATCTTTATTTGGTGCCTCTCTTGCCCCGGTATTAATTTAAAAAGATACATTAAATTTCTAAAGGTTTGAAGGCACTCTCTTTGATTTTAAATTATTTCCTAAATGTAATGATGGAAGGATGCCATTGGCAGTAGAATGGCAGAGGAATTAAAGATAGTTTGCAATGAATTTCCTTAAGCTCCCAGAGGACCAAGTAATCACTGCATGTTTATTTAAGGAGTAATTATCTTACTTTCATTTCAAGTCACCAGCATTCGTAAGGCAAGGGCACCCCACTCCAGTACTCTTGCTTGGAAAATCCCAGGGATGGAGGAGCCTGGTGGGTCGCAGGCCATGGGGTCGCTAAGAGTTGGACACAACTGAGCGACTTCACTTTCACTTTTCACTTTCATGCCTTGGAGAAGGAAATGGCAACCCACTCCAGTGTTCTTGGCTGGAGAATCCCAGGGACAGGGGAGCCTCATAGGCTGCCGTCTATGGGGTCGCACAGAGTCGGACATGACTGAAGCGACTTAGCAGTAGCAGCAGCAGCACCAGCATTCATAAGAATACAAAGAAGGCACATACTAATCACGTTTTCTGCTACCTTTGAGGGCAAATAACTTGGACCTCACGGTTTAGATGGCTGGCAGTGAAGATACTTCCTGGCGTAAGAAACAGATGCTGCATTTGACCCCATAATGGTTCCTTGTCACTGGAAGCACCCTCAGGAGATTGCTGTCAAAAGGAAATCTATACCCAAACTTCCCCTCTTTTAAGTGAAAAAAACTTCAAATCCACTGCTTTATAAAACAGTTCTTCCTGGAATTCACTGACTGTAGTGAAGTAAGAAATTCTCAACCATATCTCACACAAGTACCTTTACAAATCACCAAGCTATTATAAAATGCAGGTACACTATCTGTATCTTTCAGGAAAGTCCATATACATGTACTAAAGACTGTACAAAATACCAAAGAGGGACCTTATTCCAAACTCATCAAGCAAATGTATTATCGTAAAAAAGAAGGGGCATAGATATGTTATTTCCTGGTGGCTCAGCTGGTAAAAAACTCGCCTGCCAAGACAGTAGATACAAGAGACACAGCTTTGATCCCTGGGTTGGGAGGATCCCCTGGAGAAGAAACGGCAACTCGCTTGAGTTTTCTTGCCTGGAAAACTCCATGGCTAGAGGAGCCTGGTGGGCTACAGTCCACGAAGTGGCGGAGAGTGGGACATGAATGAGCGTGCGTACACACACACACACATACACACAAGTTTAGGACTTAATATTTTCAAGGAAAATTATGAATTAAAAATTATTTATTTATACATGTATGTAAGTTACCTCCATATCACGGGTCAGTGAACATACCTGTGTACAGTATCTTGTCCAGAAGGGACTACACCCACATTGGCTACGTTTAGTACCTTCTGAAGGATCACGGAAGAAGCAAAACTCTGCGGGGCAGCAATAATCGTGGTGGAAGTTTCGTTCATTCCAGAGAGCATGCCTGTAAGAGCAGAAGGAGGCTCTCTTTTACCGATTTCTCTTTGAAAACTACATTAAACAATTTAAAATTCATAGTCAAAATCTAAAAACTTTCTAAAGCAGAAGAAATACCACTTCAGAATGTAATTTACAAGATAATTTGTCACAAAATTAAAATGAACTGCAACTGATTAAAATTAAAAAAAAAAATCCTAGTGGTGTTGAAAAATGTATAAAAACACAATTGAACATTACTCTTAATAACCTGATTTTAAATACTATGATTGATAAAAACATAGAATCACAAAGATACAATTTTAATTTCAGCCCCTTTAAAATATACTCAATTAATTTGGGCTCCATAAACTATTAAGTTTTTACTATTTAAGAGCTCTCCCCACTCCTTTTCATTCAAAGATCTTTCTTGCCAAATGCTGCCTGAGAACAAACTGAAGTGTTTCTGGAATAACTAGCAGCATTACATGATGAAAGCTCTCAATATAATGGATCAAAGTTTTCTCAACAGTAACTGGAAGTCACTGAACAGCTATGTGGTTCTAAAAAATGGACAAATATCTAAGCTACACTGAGCGGTAACAGTATTTGCCTAGTTAATGGAACTATGGTTACTGAAAAAGATAATCAAAATTTCTGAAGCAAAAACATCTGAAAACAAAGGGAACAATGTAAATTGGAAAAATTTAAGCCCCAGAGATATTTCAAATAATACTTAATAAAGATCACGAACAAAGCAAAATCATGAACAAAAACCATATAGAATTAACACAAGGCATGCTGTTAATGTCAGAATCTTATGTAGAAATGTTCAAAGGACAAATTCAATAACCCGCGAAATACTTGGAACAAATACTGAAATTAAGTACCCAGTTTAAAAAAAACAAAAGCTGTAAATGTTAAATGCCATCTATCTGATTCTGTGATGTTAAGTCACTGACATCCAAAAGTATCTACTAAAAATGATGATCCTTTGAGACATCTGATATGTGTACAATAGTTGACAAAATATATAAAAAGGTAAAAGCTGATTTTGTATCCTCAAAAGGCCCTCCACCTTTAATTTTTGCTATTTAATTTTGCTATTTATTGCTAATGTAACAGAAATTAAAAAAAAAATCCCTATGATTAGTAGTATGAAGACACTAAAGCCTACACCGTAAAAAGACTTATGTAGCTTTAACAAAGAACAGTTTTTACTAACCACTTTCAAACTCGGGGACACTATGTTCTGTCTTAGACTGTTTAACTTTAATATTAGGCAAAAGCTTTAAAAACCACACAAGCAGTCAAACACTGCTTTTAAGGAAAGCACAGTGGCTGCTGACATAACACTGCTGAGAGATGTGTGTACTCATTTAGGATTTAAACCTTCTCCATTAAGCTCTATTGAAGAGCAACTGCTGAATAAATGAATGCAACTATGTTTATGTTAAAAGCCTGTTTCCCGCAGCATGTAATTAAAGGAAATGTTGTACAAAGCCAGTACTTTTGTCAAGCTCCTGTAAATGGAAAGATGGATAGCACTCAGAGAAGTGAATGCATTGCTTCATATTTAACCTTAACACTCTTGTCATTAATGGTTTGTCTAACTTGGTCTGTAAGAGACAAGGTACTGCTCCATTGAAGTAAAATTAAAAAAATCAACTAAACCATGCTTTTCAGAACAGAAGATTCATTATCGTCAGCTAATGTATTGGCATAAAGCAAAGTAACATCCTATCAAGTAAGGCACACATTCAATCTGCCTTCCCACCCCCCTTTATTTTTAACTCATGCTGTTTTATTGTTATAGGCAATTTGTACCACTCAGCATGACAGTGTAAACGGAATCAAGATTAATTTACATGCAAAAGAACACTTAGGAGAGCAGCATGGTAAGCAAATGTATTGTCTCGATTGCTGAGGTGGAAAAAGAACCTGGAAAGAAAAAAAGGTGCTCTAATTAAGGGGCATCAAATATGATTGCTTGTGGTGGTTAAGGGCCAGAAAATAGTGAACGTCTGACCATTTAAAGAATTAGCATCTTGCTAGCTAGGAACCCATAAGATGGAGGCATAAATCATAATAAAATTAAGTAACCATTCTAGGTTTCTTAAACCAGAGATTTTTTCCTAAATGAAAATATATCAGGTATCCTTAAATTAACAAAAAAGAAAAATATGCCAAGATATCATTAAAAGTTTCTTCTACAAAAACGTTCTTTAACCACCATACAGCCTGCTCATACCTAATGAAGGTCAGGTAATCGGAAGAATGTTTTAAAATTCTCAGACTGCAGAATATGCTGCCTCATTAAAATTTACCTCATTTTGGTGAGGCAGTGGACAGCAGTTAGGTTAATCAGCTCTAACAGACTGCTGAAATGTAAATAAAATAAGAAAAGACGATCTAAAAAATTTTCTGAATGTTTTGGACTTCCAATTCTTAAGAAAGCAAATAAGAGGAAATTTGGAATAAGCACTTTCCTTGGGTCTCGTACAATTAAAACTGCTTCAACAAACGAAATTACATTTTCAAAAATAAAACATCTCACTTTATAGTACTAAAATCATCCCACAGCTAGATCATNTTGGACTTCCAATTCTTAAGAAAGCAAATAAGAGGAAATTTGGAATAAGCACTTTCCTTGGGTCTCGTACAATTAAAACTGCTTCAACAAACGAAATTACATTTTCAAAAATAAAACATCTCACTTTATAGTACTAAAATCATCCCACAGCTAGATCATGAACTAACTTTGCAAGGATCAAAATTCATAATAACGAAACAAAAACGCCTTCTGGTTAAGGCTCATAATATGAATACTCTGGATAACTTCAAAATATAGACTAAACCAATCTTTTGTTTAGCACTTTGACCACCAACCTTATAAAAATGCATGCTTGGTCAACAACTAAGAGAAAACAACTGAGAAAACAACTGAGAAAAGCGACAGATCATGCCACATACTAGAAACAAAACATTTTCGCTTTAAAAAATATTAATCTAATATGTACAACCTGACAGAAGTATTCTTAATTAATATTATACACATTTTTCAAATATGCACATCTGTAGTATAAAAATAGAATCATATTCCTCATGTTTTTAGTTTATAATTGCTTCAGTTAAATCCTAGTTAATACAGTTAATACATTTCTTGTCTTGAANTATTAATCTAATATGTACAACCTGACAGAAGTATTCTTAATTAATATTATACACATTTTTCAAATATGCACATCTGTAGTATAAAAATAGAATCATATTCCTCATGTTTTTAGTTTATAATTGCTTCAGTTAAATCCTAGTTAATACAGTTAATACATTTCTTGTCTTGAAATCTGTGCCCTGTGAAATGAGATATTAAGTGTATAAATTCATTTTATTTCAAGTAGAAAAACCAGTTAAAGCTAGCATGTAATGACACACAGATATTTCTTAAATTTACTGGCATTGATAAAATCTGAGAAAACTGATTTTTATTCTGATTTAGAATTTCCAGTTAATGAGTCATTTCTAGGTATCTTCTGCAAAATAAGCTAAGCTCTTCCTAGAGTGATGTAAGAAACAAATACATGTGCAAAGTTGAGAATTGAGACCTCTATTACCAAAGCAGCTGAAATCCAGAACTAAAACGATGCTATTGAAAAGACTCTTTAAACCTGTGGTAAATTTGCCAGCATCAAGTCCCATATCAAAGAATGAATTCAGGAAGACAGAAAGAATGATACAGAAATGCCGAGAGACTTGCAAGGATTTACAAATACTTCATATAAACAAATTTTCAAATAGCTTTATTCAGAGTAGCCTTTCTGCTCTATTAAACATAGCAAACAGCTGCCAGATTTATTCAGACAAATAATCAACAACCATAGAAGTAAAATGGCAGAAGAAAAAGGAATTTTGGCAACAACTCCACAGAGGACCACAGCTGTTCTCCAAGCACACCTCTCTCATGCGATTACGGTTCTGTATGGCTAGTCAGGGAAGAAATCCCTCAGTCACAACAGAGCATAAAAAAACTTGATCAAGTACATATTCTAAACCAAAGCTGAGGAAGAGAAAAGGTATACAATAACCTACTGCTTTAGATAAACTTTAGCTGCACTTTTCAAAAAAGGACTATTCCCTTCACAAAAACGTGTCAAGGCTTACTCAGCTCCTGTGTGCCACTCACCTGGGTTTGCTGAGCAGGTGTAAAGCAGAGAGGCAGGCTTTAGCCAGCAAAGGGTAAGAATAGCAAATGTAAGAATCAATTCAATTTGGCAATGGAAAAATAAAATCACAGATACTTTTTCTACAGCAATAACCAACTTCCAAGAAAAGTAAATGTGAAGATGGATTTATCATTTTATCACTTAAAAGTAAGGCAGAAGAATAAAAGATTACCATTAATTTACGGTCTTATTTGAGAGTTTCTTTGTGAGATTCTTCTACAACAGGGCTTCTGGACACTGAACTGCAAAGGTTCACGGTAAAACAAACCAACCTCTGGCACTATAATGATGCAATGCCAGGAAGCAAGCCCTTCTCCTTAGGTATAGGTATTTGTGTATGCCTAGTACTTCATGAAAGCTTGACAGGTATGAATTAATAACCTCAAGATGAAGGGAGTCTTTGATAACTCCTTCCAAAGAAAAACATAGCCCGGATTCATATAAACTTTAAAAAATTGCTGACTATACTATTTAAATATGTCCTGGTTTTATAAATGCTATTCTTAATTAAATATATAGAATGAGGCAGTTGTTTCCCCTTATTTATATACGAAGAAAATTATTTTTAATAGAAAGTATGTTTAACTCTGGGTCAAGTCCAAGATATTAACACTTTCATTCTGCTGAAAATATTTTCTTTTTTGTTGCTTATTTTAATTTGCTTCAGCTCTGATACAGCCTTACAGCATAACATTTCTTTAATACAGAATAAGGTCAAAAGGAAATAGAGGTATTTTAATGCTACAATTAGGACTTTATTTTGAAGGGCAGGGCACTCTAACAGGGAAAAATATTATTAGCAGAACACAAAAAAACAGTCCTATAGTGAAAGGAAATACATACACATAACACGTACTATGATGGGAATTTGCTAAGTCCCAAATTCCTGACATTTTCACTAATACAAAACACATGAATACATCATTAGATTGATAAGCCAAAATTCCCAGTACTGAAAAGTTAATTAAGAATCAATTTATTAAAGACACAGTAATCAATTTTTAAGTATGCCAGGGATGCAGACAAACATATACCTTTAAGGCTACTTTATAAACACAAAGCATTAGCAAAACTTGGAAGATTGCACACTGACATCTGTTAATAGCTATGTGCATATGGTAATTTATTTTAGAGCTCAGCCAGAGGAATGAGCACACTTATCTGGGATGCCAATTTCTAGTAAATGGTAATGATCTCTCACCTTGCTCCTTCTTAAAATCTTTCTCTGACATGGCCACAGGTAAAAGCAGTTCTCCAACAGGAGGCTGAATATTAACACTGAAGCAATCATCCTTGGTACTAAAGAAAAAACACATTAAAGCTGACTAAACGCTTAACAAATAGACATTCTTCTTAACACTACGCAGTTAAACAGGTACAATTAAAGCATATAAAGATGTTTACCTTAAATATCACAGTTAAAAAGGCTTGAAATATTTCTCATCACTGTTTGCAAAGAAATACATCTGTTATCTCAACTGGAAAGCCTATTATTTGCAGTTATGATAAATATGCCATTTGACATAGAACTTTTAAAAACAGGTAAGGAGCAGAAACACTTAATGCAACTTACCAGATATCTATGCAACTTATCTGGTAGATAAGTGAAGTGAAGGCTTCCCTGGTGGCTCAGAGGTTAAAGTGTCTGCCTGCAATGAGGGAGACCAGGGTTCGATCCCTGGGTCGGGAAGATTCTCTGGAGAAGGAAATGGCAGCCCACTCCAGTATTCTTGCCTGGAGAATCCCATGGACGGAGGAGCCTGGTAGGCTACAGTCCATGGGGTCGCGAAGAGTCGGACATGACTGAGCGATTTCACTTTCACTTTCTTTTCAAGTGAAGTGAAGTGAAGTGGAGTAAAGTGAAGTCACTCAGTCGTGTCCGACTCTTTGCGATCCCATGGACTGTAGCCTACCGGGCTCCTCCTTCCATGGGATTCTCCAGGCAAGAGTACTGGAGTGGGTTGCCATTTCCTTCTCCAGGGGAACTTCACGACCCAGGGATCGAACCAGTCTCCCGCACTGTAGGCAGATGCTTTACCGTGTGAGCTACAAGGGAAGCTCCAGAGGAACATTTAATGCAGCTTATCTGGTAGAGAACATCCGGTCTTCAACTTTGCAGTAAAAGTGTACAAAATGGAGTACTTTAGTCGTAGTTTAAGATATCTTTTTAAAGCTATCAATTTTTAAATAAAGAATAAAATGGAGTGACCATACCGTGTTAAGAGGTGTGCTAACAAAATAATACCAAGTATTAATAAGTGTTTATGTACTATAAAAAGAAAACCTGTGCAATAATATTAATCACAGTTTTATTATTAATAGCCCCAAATGAAAAACAACCCAAGTGCCCATGGATAAAAGAATGGATAAATGAACAGTGAGATATTACATAACAATTAAAAAAAACCAAACCTATTGTTACACATAAAAGATGATTCCACAGACCTAACCTTGAGTGAAAGAAGCTAGAAACAAATATCGTATTACATGATACCAAAACTAACTCATGGATAGAGAATACAGAATTGCAGTCACGTCTATAGAAAAGGTGGTATCTATGGGGAAGAATGGGAGACCTTTCTGGAGGGCTCTAGATGTTCAAAACTTTGATTTGGTGGTACACATAAAAATTCATCAAGCTGAACACTGAAGTTCTGTGTTATAGATGAAGTTATTCTTCAATAAAAACAATGTCATATATAAAGAGGAGAAAAGCAAAGAGTAAATAAAAATATTTCTATGCAAGCAAAAAAACCCCAAAACCCACCAAACACAAGGTTAAGAGAAACACTTTCTTGAAGGGCAGGGTAGGGATAAATATTAAAATATAAGGAAAGGGAAGAAAACCCACTTCGATTTTATGCTATTATTATATACTATAATCTTCTAAGCTGCCATTTTCATTAATGGAACAAGGTAAGGACTAGACTAAAAAAAAAAACAACGATTCTGAATTATTCACACATGGATTGCCCAAGGCAAATCAATAAACTCAATTTATTTATTAATTCAGTAAACATTTACTGAATATAAACTTGATCTCATGTACTCTCTGAGTGTCTGGGGATTTAAAGACAAGTAAAACTGGCCCTTCAAGTTCACAAGTTTAGTGACAGAGAAAGAGTTCAATTATGTTTATAACAGAAAGATAAGTACAATGTTAGAGATATGTGGAAAGTATCATAGTCCAAAAAGAGGGGCTGATTAATTCTGCAGGAGTGAGGTAGAGGTACGTTTACTTCCAAAAGGAGGGAGAGGGACATTCTATGGATTCTAGATCTCTATTTTGGGAATGGTGAGCAGAGGGTGTGTGAAAAGACTGGCTGGGGACACTCTGCAGAGCACACACAGCTGTGGGCCCATTCCCCATGGCAGCTGTCCTGGGACCTTGTTCAGTTCACGCCTCCTGTCACTATCTCAAGTGTCCTGATCTGTATGACAAAGTATATGATTACTTTACTCTCGTAACTCAGACCAGTGTGCTTCAAAGTAACCTGGGGGAAAAAAAAAAAAGGAAAACTACCAGAGCCTTCTGACATAGGAAAATAAAAATCGCATACCTATGTTACAGACTGTGCCGGCCCTGTACGAAGGGGGTGTACAAGAGAAACCCAAGCCAGGGAGATCAGAAGGAGACGAATCAACAGTCCAAGCGGGGATCTTCAGCACTGACTGTGCGTGTTGCTTTAGTGCATCCTGACAGTGATCCTAAGATCTATAGAAAAGGTGGTATCTATGGGGAAGAATGGGAGACCTTTCTGGAGGGCTCTAGATGTTCAAAACTTTGATTTGGTGGTACACATAAAAATTCATCAAGCTGAACACTGAAGTTCTGTGTTATAGATGAAGTTATTCTTCAATAAAAACAATGTCATATATAAAGAGGAGAAAAGCAAAGAGTAAATAAAAATATTTCTATGCAAGCAAAAAAACCCCAAAACCCACCAAACACAAGGTTAAGAGAAACACTTTCTTGAAGGGCAGGGTAGGGATAAATATTAAAATATAAGGAAAGGGAAGAAAACCCACTTCGATTTTATGCTATTATTATATACTATAATCTTCTAAGCTGCCATTTTCATTAATGGAACAAGGTAAGGACTAGACTAAAAAAAAACAACGATTCTGAATTATTCACACATGGATTGCCCAAGGCAAATCAATAAACTCAATTTATTTATTAATTCAGTAAACATTTACTGAATATAAACTTGATCTCATGTACTCTCTGAGTGTCTGGGGATTTAAAGACAAGTAAAACTGGCCCTTCAAGTTCACAAGTTTAGTGACAGAGAAAGAGTTCAATTATGTTTATAACAGAAAGATAAGTACAATGTTAGAGATATGTGGAAAGTATCATAGTCCAAAAAGAGGGGCTGATTAATTCTGCAGGAGTGAGGTAGAGGTACGTTTACTTCCAAAAGGAGGGAGAGGGACATTCTATGGATTCTAGATCTCTATTTTGGGAATGGTGAGCAGAGGGTGTGTGAAAAGACTGGCTGGGGACACTCTGCAGAGCACACACAGCTGTGGGCCCATTCCCCATGGCAGCTGTCCTGGGACCTTGTTCAGTTCACGCCTCCTGTCACTATCTGAAGTGTCCTGATCTGTATGACAAAGTATATGATTACTTTACTCTCGTAACTCAGACCAGTGTGCTTCAAAGTAACCTGGGGGAAAAAAAAAAAGGAAACTACCAGAGCCTTCTGACATAGGAAAATAAAAATCGCATACCTATGTTACAGACTGTGCCGGCCCTGTACGAAGGGGGTGTACAAGAGAAACCCAAGCCAGGGAGATCAGAAGGAGACGAATCAACAGTCCAAGCGGGGATCTTCAGCACTGACTGTGCGTGTTGCTTTAGTGCATCCTGACAGTGATCCTAAGCGGTACCTTCTGTTACCCCTAATTCACCAGAGAAGCTAAACAATATGCCCAAGGTCACACAACTAGTACGAAGGTCTGAACACAGCAGCACTGAGATGTGAACCGAGGTCTATGCTAGTCCAAAGTCAGCTATATAATGTTTGCTTATATATATATATATATATATATATATTTTTTTTTTTTTTACTTGAGTATACAAGGGTGCTTCCCTGNGAAGCTAAACAATATGCCCAAGGTCACACAACTAGTATGAAGGTCTGAACACAGCAGCACCGAGATGTGAACCGAGGTCTATGCTAGTCCAAAGTCAGCTATATAATGTTTGCTTATATATATATATATATATTTTTTTTTTTTACTTGAGTATACAAGGGTGCTTCCCTGGGAAGAAATGCGGAAGACAGGGGTGTTTTAGAGTTAAAAGGGACAGACGCAGTGATGGGACGGGAGGAAGAGACCTTGAACCATTTAACGTAAATGACTGGAAGGATGACTTTCTTCAATGAAGAGGAGTTTGGAGGATTAAACAAAATGATTTGGATTAAATCATGCTCTATTTTGAGTACCCCTGTGTCACTCAGGAAGAGATATTTAACAGATAACTGGAAATACAAGTCATGAATCAGAAAACAGGTCAGGGCAGTATACGAGTTTAGACGCACCCAGAATGTACAGGGAGGGACTGAAGCCCTTTAAGTAGGTAAGATCGCACAGGAAAAGAGGATACGCCAAGAAAAAGGATAAAGTGGACACCCGCATGTAAATAAAAGCAGAAAAGGTACAACCTGCGAGAAGAACTGGAAAAACAGCAGTTGGGGAGAAAAGGGGTGAGTCAAAACCTGCATGGAGGAACAGAAAGGATGTGTAGCAGCTGCCTTAGCAATGCAGTTCAAACTGGAGGATGCAGGATGCGACGAGCTGAAGTTCAGTGGAAAGACTGGCAGCGAAAGACGGGACAGGGAGCAGCAGAGGCTTCCTGAGGATGCAGAGGCAAAAGAAAAATGCTTAAAGCAGCTCCAAAGTAATTAGAGGTTGGTGCAAAACAAACAGAGTGAGGTGTTAGCCGAGGTAAACGAGATTGGGGGTAAGAAAGAGGAAAATGGATCAGGCCTGGAAGGGAGGGAGATATTTCTTCCAAAAACAGCACAGATGGAGTCCTTAAGATAGAAGTGTTGAGAGTAGGATGCTCAAAGGGTAAGAGCAGGCTGAGGTACTGGAAGGCTAAGCCACAGTAAGAGAAATACTTAGAGGCTGATAGAGTAGTAGATGGATAGGTATATATATTATGAACTAATTTAGTGTTAAATATAAGCTCCCAGCTTCAAATAATTAGATAAATCAGTGCGCTCCAAAGTGGGAAAGGACACGGCACTCCACTGAGGCAGAAAATCCACTGAGGAAAAAAAACTATGAATTTATTTTTTTCTCATCCCATCTGAAGTTCTATTTTTGCTTGTACATAATACTTCAGTATATACATAATATGTTTGCATATTGAGACACACACACAGTACATATCGGGAGTGGGTGATATAAATATTTTACTAAGATGTATACAATTTTAAGAGTTACGGCTATTGGGTTAAATTACACATACTATACTATCTTTACTTGTGATTTAAATTATAGATGAAGTGACTTCTTTCAAACACTCCTGAAAAGGACTCCTAGATCCCTTGGTTAAGCAGCTGTGGGGCACTGATGCCCAGGGAGAAGGGGGAAAGAACACAGAAAGAAGGGGACATAGAGCTGCCTNTGGGTTAAATTACACATACTATACTATCTTTACTTGTGATTTAAATTATAGATGAAGTGACTTCTTTCAAACACTCCTGAAAAGGACTCCTAGATCCCTTGGTTAAGCAGCTGTGGGGCACTGATGCCCAGGGAGAAGGGGGAAAGAACACAGAAAGAAGGGGACATAGAGCTGCCTTCTAAGGTGGTGGCTAAGGAGCAGGCTTCAGGCTAGGGGGTAAGGGTGACTCTGAAATGCTCCACAAGGAACAACCAATGAATTAGAGATGAGTGTACATGATCAGCTTGAGATGAGTATACATGATCAGCTTGAGAAGAGTATACATGATCGGCTTGAGATGAATATACATGATCAGCTTGAGATGAGTATACATGATCGGCTTGACTGGGTATGTTTCACTTCTGTTACTTTTTGGTAATGCATGCTTTATTTTATTATATATTTATTATTTATATGTTATGTTTTATTTGTATATTATATACTTTATTCTTATATTTATTTTATTATATATTTTATTCATTATTCTGTGATTGGTAAAATGATTACCATGTATTAAGGCTGTGAGTTCATCCACAATGGGTCTTGTGGAGCAAATAATGTAATGAAGTTGGAACACGGCTGCGGCAGACACTTACTAAGTAATCCTTTTCTTTTTCTTCTTTCCTGAAATCATCCTGATTCTCTTCAGGGAGACAATGTGCCCCTGAAGATCGCCTCTCTCAGCCTCTTGTATTAATGACAGCTGGACTGATCAAGTGACCCAGTTATGACCAATGAAGCCTGGACAGAAGGCTGTTGGGGACTCCTGGGAAAGTTCTCCTTTCCCAGCACACAGGGGCTCCTCCCTCTGGGTCACTTCATTCCTTTGTTGGGGGGAGGGGGCTGGAATGCAGACGGAATCCTGGAATTACAGAAGCCATCTTGTGACCCCTAGGATGACTGGCACTTGCTAATGAAATTAGCTCCTGGAACAAAAAGTTGGAAAGACCTTCTACTGAAAGACATGCAGAGAAGACATGTGGAGATAGTCTAGCTGCTCTTACCTGCTGACCGGGAGAAAAAGAAAGAAAACCCTGTGTGGTGAAGTCACTATAGACAGGTTTCTGTTACACACAAATGAATGCAAAATCTAATTAATATAACTAGTACATAAAATACTTTATAACCCAGTCTTAGCTTCTAAGCAAGATTTGGCTTAGTAAGAAGGAATGTTTCCTCTTTATTTTGGGGGAAAATTTACTTTCGTTCATATTAGTGATTTAGGATGTCCTCCAGGGTTTTCTGTGATCCTCCTTTTAAATATTTTGTCTTTTTAAAAAATTGCTCTCTTCTCTCTCCTTATAGTCCTTTTCTTTTGCTGTCCCACCTTTTTCTTCTCATCTCCTTTGGTTGAACATGGGGGTAAACACAGATGTCTTGACATAGATAGGGGAATGGTGAAAATGAGAAATGGCAGATGTAAATTTAATAGAATTAACAGATTACCAGATTGACAAGATAGTAATAAGAGGCAGCTCTAAACAGCCTAATTACAGGGATCAGATGATGTAATAGTTTAATGTAAGACAAGATTCTACCTGTTCCACAAAGAACTGTAACCATATACTTAGACTACATATAATCTCATTTCACAGATTCCTAGGATCAAAATTGTGAGATGCAAGTTTCCTTATCTATGAAGTAAGAAAAACGGCACCTAACCTTGTAAGCTAGCTTCCACAACTAAAGGAGTTATCACAACTCAGTTTAGTGCTTAATGCATAGTAGATACCCCAAACCTACTTACCTAATAGGGATGTAATCATAATTTAAGCATTCCCCCAACAATTCTCATTTGCAAATTTTCTCTAATATAAATAAAGCTTACTTAACACTTAGATCTATTTCTTCATCATAGGTTACCATACTTCCCCAAGCCTGACACCCTAAAAATGAAATTACTAAATTGAAGAGTTTAGTTTATGAATATTTAATATATGATAAATACTGCCAAACTGACCTAAAAAAAAGTGGTACCAACTTGAAATCCTACAAACAGTAAATAAGAATACATATTTTTCTGTACCTTCCTTGTCAGGCATTAAAATTATTTAAGAATTTTGCAAGTCTTTTTTTATTTGAATAAATTTTTAAAACTTTCCCTATTACCACTGTTGTACATATTATTGTTATTGGCTCTCTGCATTTCATTTTCTGTAAATGAACTATTCTCAAACTTTCTCCACCTTCATATTAGATTCTTTTATATTAAAATTTGCGAGAGTTCTTTATATATTCTGGTAACTAAACTTTCGTTTGCTAAAAATGCTGTAATACTTTCTCACTATCTCTCACTTGTTATAACATCAATATTTTCTTCTTTTGTAGAGAAGCTTAAAAGGTTTAATGGTTAAACCTGTCACTTTTCCTCTGTATCTTTCTGGATACTGTGTCTTGCTTGAATTTTGCTCGCTTCTCCCCCTCCACAAAGAGTATAAAATTATTTGTTTATATTATTTCTAAGCACTTTTTATAGTTTCTATGATTAAATAATAAATATCTGGAATTTACTTTGGCGTAATCTGTGGGAAGAAAGTATTTTTTTCCAGAAAATAGTCCATATACAACTGACATGAAATCTCACCCTACTAATATGAAATGTCACCTTCATGATATACAAAATCTCTAAATTCTGTTTTGTTTCACTAACTTCTGTGCCAATAGCCAATTACACTGAATAAAAATATTCTTGTGACCTTAAAGAATATTTTGAAGTTATTATTGAAAAAGGCTTTTTTCATTAATTTTTTGTTTTGACTTTTCTTGGACATCCTTTTATCCAGGTGAATTTTAGAAATCTGTCAAGGTCCTTGAAAAGGTTTACTGGAACTGAGCTCAGAATCACAGTGAATTTGAAGAACAAGTGGGAGAGTCCTATCTCCCATTTAGGAACACAGCAGATTTATTACTTTTATTTATATCATCTTTTTATGGCCTTCATGGAAGTTTCAGGTTTTTAAAAAATTCCCACACAGGCATCATGTATTTCTCGTTAACTGATTATTCTTTTTGTTGTTCTTATAAACAGAATAATTTTACTCATAATGTTTAAAAATTGGTCATTCCTACTATATGGAAATGCTAATGACTTTCACATAATGATTCATACCATTGTCCTAAACTCATTGATTCTAAGACTTTATGGGTTGGTAATTACATGTTGGATAGAAATGATAATTTTGTGTCTTTCCAGATTTATACCTCTTACTATTTTTACTTGTCTTTTTTATTGGCTAGAACTTCCATAAAAATCTGAAAGTGCTGAAAGAGGGTAAAACTTTGTTTTTCTGACTTAAAAGAGAAAGCTTCTGATATTTCATGTGGTGATAGGTAACTTGTATGTCTGATAATAAACACACACGATTAAACATTTTATTTTTTTATTCTCAATTTTTCTGTGGCACCCTCTTTTAGGTGGGGTTTTTATAAATAGTATATGCTTAATTGTGTTTTTACAAGCCCAATATATTTCCACTTGGAAATCAACGTATGGACCTGAATTCTGATAACTAGTATGTGTGGCCCCTTTTAGTCATCTTATTTTGTTTTGTAGTTACCATGCTTTTTTTTCTTTTCCTGCTTTGTTAAACTGGTCAAGTTTTAAGCACTCCTTTTCTTCTTTCCTTTCGTCATTTGGAGGTTATAAGCATCATATTTCTGTTAATTTAGAGGTTAGCTTGGAGAAGGCAATGGCACCCCACTCCAGCACTCTTGCCTGGAAAATCCCATGGATGGAGGCTCCTGGTAGGCTGCAGTCCATGGGGTTGCAAAGAGTCAGACATGACTGACCGACTTCCCTTTCACTTTTCACCTTCATGCATTGGAGAAGGAAGTGGCAACCCACTACAGTGTTCTTGCCTGGAGAGTCCCAGGGACGGGGGAGCCTGGTGGGCTGCTGTCTATGGGGTCACACAGAGTCGGACACGACTGAAGTGACTTAGCAGCAGAGGTTAGCTTTAACATTTTAAACCATATTTAAACTTCTTTTTGCCATCAGTCAATTCTCTTGTGAAGCATGACAAGAACACCATCATTCCTCCTCATACTTGTTCATATTGAGATTTTGTTGCCTTTTTTCCCCAGAATTTTTTGTTCCAGATCATTAGTTTATTTTTTACATTAGGTATGAACAATTATTTTTACATATTGATGGATTTTACAGGTAGAATTCTTTCTCTATTTTTTTATTCTATTTTTCTCTGTCACAGATTAAAAAAAAAATTTTTTTTTTAAACTAACTGTATCTTTGAGTAATCCTTTCAAGAAAAGGTCATTGGGGGGTAAACTGATGGAATCTTTGCTTTTCTCAAACATGTCCATTTGGCTTCCTCAAAATTTTCCAGGGTATGTCCTTTGCCTTCTGGTCACTAGAACTGATGACACTATTGAGGGAAAATCTGATTCCATTCACATTCTTGTTCATTTTTAGGTAAGCTGCTTTTCTTCTCTCTGGAAGATACTAAAGTGTTTTTCTCCTTATCAAAAATTCTACAAGAATGTGGCCTTTTTGCTAGTTGTTTACATTCATCCTGTTTGGCCTTTGATGGGTCCTTTCAATCTGAGGGCTCGTACATTTCATTTGCTTGGGAAAATTTTCTCCTCTAATTTCTGTATTTCTTTTCTCCACTGTCTCTTTTCTTTCCTTCCAGATCTAGTAGATGAACTGCTTCTTTTAACTTTTCTTTCATATTTTCCATCCCTGTCTTTTTGTCTTCTGATCTACTTGATTTCCTTCACTGAGACCCTCTTATGGAATACTAAATCAGACTTCAGCTGCGTCCAGTCTACCATCCACCTACTGAATTCCTTTTGGAATTATGTCTTTAAATCCCTAAGAATAACTTTAAATTGTCTAATTACTCTTCTCAAAGTAAGCAATAAATTCTTGCTTTATAGAAAAACTGTCCTCTGGAATCAGATAGTAGTTATAATTTTAAAGATATCTTGTCTCTTTCTCAGATTGTCTGCTCCCTTCATGACTGGTTCGTCTTTGTAAGTCATTTTGAGCTTTCCCTTTCAAATTGATGCCTTTCTTGAAAAGTCTGGTCATCCTAAGCTGTCTGTCTGTATTTATAACGAAGGACTAGCTTTGATTAATGAACACAGCAAGTTCTGCATGTTAGCTATAAGATTTTAGACAAGTTTTCTTCCTATGCCTTAGTTTATTCATCTCTAAAATGGGAAAATACTACTACTCACTTCATAGGAATGTTCTGAGAATTAAGTAAATTAACACACACAATGCCAAGTGTTTAGAATAGTGTGCAGCACGTAGCACTATTCCATACATGTTAGTGAGTGTTATTTCTATGGATCTCCTCCACCCTGCTGGGCTGGCTGGAGTTTTCTTAAGTGGGTGAGACATGGCTGGTTACTTGGTCGTGAAGCTGAGAGGCAGGTAGGCTCTCTACCAAGAGTTCCAAGATTGGCTTTATCCTAGTGTAGATGATTTGAGAATATCCTTCTCTTGGGTGGAACTGCATTTCATCTCATCTTTGACCATCCTGCTTCCTTCCTATAAACTCAACCTTTGCTGCTCTCGTAGGCCCCCACATTCTTACCAAAAGTCCTTCCCAGGCAAGTAGCTGTTCACTTTCTTTACGGGGTAATTCTTAGGTCTGATTAAATGTGTATGCTGCCTGCTGCTAGGGGAAGGGTTGGGGAACTGGGGTTTGGAAGTAGTTCTTGAATTCCCTAACACTGTCTCACTCTCACTTCTTTCCACTTGTTCACTTTGTGTTTGAGATTCTGCCAGCTTTGTTCTTACCATTATAGTAGTTTTCTCCCATAAGTGCTCTGCTCCGTGGTTTTTATTTTCTCTGTTATTGTATATCTGCTCCCATTTGCTTTCTAACTGCCAATAATTCTTCACAATTTCTGGTCAGCTAATAGCACTCTTTCTCTTTTTAGTGCTCATTTTCTATTAAAGAATGTATTTTCTGACTTTTTAATGATTTGGGGCAAAAAGAGGGGTGGATGTTAGTGCTCAGTCCTCTTAACTTGAGCCAAGTCATATAAGCTTTCATATTATTTAATACACTAATATCTGCTGGTAACAAGGGTAAGACCTGTTTATGCACTGGATCTACTTCTAGAAAGACAAATACATTTCTGTATATTATACACATTTAATCAAGGATTTAATTTGATGACCATTTAAAATGCAAAGCCAAAAGAGACATTAATACTTACCAAGTATCCATATAACTATGCAGTTATATATAATAGCTTTATCTGTCTATATACGCATCATATAACAATACAGAGAGTTAATATAGAAGCTAAAGTAGGATCATTTCATTTTTGTTCCTTTTCTATAAATAAACAGACGTGTACCAGAAGGGCTCATAATCCATGTTCTCAGCATTTCTGAAGGCTTCCTATCAAATACGCTCTTATTACCCACAATTTTATGTATCGATTTGGATTACATATTTTGAAGAAAAAATTCAGTATCAGCCATTCTTGCTTCCCCCTCCCTTTTTATTGAACTACCAACACTAATACAGCACATCACTAAGCAAAAAGTGCTATTTACTATGCAAAAGGCACAGTCAGTGATTGGCGTCTAAGACCAATTGATCTACCCATTACCATTATCTCCCTACCTCCACTAGCACTACTATGAAGCTATTGATTTAAACACTGTCGATCGGTTTCCATTTTCTGATTTTGGGCAGGCCAATTAAGAAAGTGAGTAATTGTGATTACACTGCTTCAGGATCAATTACATTTGATGTAAGACAAAGTGTTCTTCTGGAATACACACAAAAATAATTTTTGATATAGTGTGGTTATGTACTTAATACAAATCTACAATAAATAACTAATTCATACCTTCACAATAGAAAAACATATTAATGCAGATGCTTATAATAGCTAAGGCTATTTTCTGGCTAAAATAAATTAATCATTTTCCTAAAATTAGTTTAAAAGAATCTGAGAAAAAATTATTCATATATACTTTCCAATGGAAGATAGAAATCAAACATTATCCAAATATTTTTCCCTAAAGAAACTTAGTTAATTGTCAAAGACAAGATATAAATCTAATGAACTAAACAGAAAATCTTTGTAGTGAAAAAATATTTTTAAAAACCCTTCACGGCACAGATGGCAAAAACCACTACAATACTGTAATTAGCCTCCAATTAAATAAAATTTTTTAAAAAGGTTTTTAATATAAACTGAAGAGAAAAAAGAATTTTTTTAGTTCTTAATTTTGCCCTAACTTAGTGCATAAGCTTTGTCATTGGGTTCACATTGTCGAAATCATTAAAATAAATATACCTCTGGTGTTGGAGGCAAATCTATTTAGAGTGATGTTACTCATAGTCTTGTGCTCAGTAATATTGATCTGTGTTGTTTGTCTAATAGAAAAATAATAAACAATTACTAGGCAATGTTGGGAAAAGTAATCAGTTTTTATATATCACTAATATAGCAGACCTCCCAAAACATAAAGGTGATGATCTGCATAAAATCAATGTGTTATGCTACATTGCTTATATTCATCATTGCAGGTTCTCAGCAATAAATGGTATAATATTAGGCCTGACTTACTAGTATTAAAAGGTATATGAAAAAGAAAGATTCATTATACTTAACCTATAAACTTATTTTTAAAAAGTGTCTGTGTATTTCCTAATCGGGAGGTTTTTATCATAACAAATTCTGTTACAAGCTACCTAAAATTTAGATAAATAAAATGTCTCAATTCTTCTCAGAATAAGAACAAAGGAATCATATCTTAAATCAGAAAAATATAAAAGAAATGAGTTCAAAGATAATTCTTAAAGACACACAAATACAGCTAGTTTGCTAACAGTTTCTAGATTTCATCAGAAGTGTATAAAACATTATATAAAATAGTAACAATGAAAAATCTCAATCCTAGAAAAGCTCTTTTAAATAGTATTCACCTATGAAACCTTTGCTAACTGATAAATGTTCTCTTTTGAATTTTATCAAAAGCAGTTTGTAAATTAAAGTGAAAAGGGAAAAATGAATGGGTTTTTGGTACTGACAGAATCAGTAATCCTCCACTTCAGGGGCTTAAGATACCATATAAAATGTTTCAAAAGGTATCTTCCCTGGGCTAGCCAACAATATTATGAAATATAATTTCTCCTGAGTTCTCCTCATGAATTTTCTCATAAATTTTCCAAAAGCATAGAGATAAGCAAAAAAAAAAAGAAAAATATTTAGCAGGCTCTAACAAACTGACTGTGTGGATCACTATAAACCATGGACATTTCTTAAAGAGATGGGAACACCAGACCACCTGATTTGCCTCTTGAGAAACCTGTATGCAGGTCAGGAAGCAACAGTTAGAACTGGACATGGAACAACAGACTGGTTCCAAATAGGAAAAGAAGTACATCAAGGCTGTATACTGTCACCCTGCTTATTTAACTTATATGCAGAGTAGATCATGAGAATCGCTGGGTTGGATGAAGCACAAGCTGGAATCAAGATTGCAGGGAGAAATATCAATAACCTCA
>SJYX01007386.1:451609-474109 GCA_006410675.1 Oreotragus oreotragus
TATTTTGGGGGGCTCCAAAATCACTGCAGATGGTGACTGCAGCCATGAAATTAAGATG
Organism: Oreotragus oreotragus; assembly: GCA_006410675.1. Lineage (NCBI taxonomy): Eukaryota > Metazoa > Chordata > Mammalia > Artiodactyla > Bovidae > Oreotragus > Oreotragus oreotragus. The sequence continues at coordinate 451,668 of SJYX01007386.1, forward strand.
CTTACTCCTTGGAAGGAAAGTTATGACCAATCTAGATAGCATATTAAAAAGCAGAGACATTACTTTGCCAATGGTCCATCTAGTCAAGGCTATGGTTTTGTAGACAGGTATGGACGTGAGAGTTGGACTGTGAAGAAAGCTGAGTGCCGAAGAATTGATGCTTTTGAACTGTGGTGTTGGAGAAGACTCTTGAGAGTCCCTTGGACTGCAAGGAGATCCAACCAGTCCATTCTAAAGGATATCAGTCCTGGGTGTTCATTGGGAGGACTGATGCTGAAGCTGAAACTCCAGTACTTTGGCCACCTCATGCGAAGAGGTGACTCATTGGAAAAGACCCTGATGCTGGGAGGGATTGGGGGCAGGAGGAGAAGGGGATGACAGAGGACAAGATGGCTGGATGGTGTCACTGACTGGATGGACATGAGTTTAGATAGGTGCTGGGAGTTGGTGATGGACAGGGAGGCCTGGTGTGCTGCTTCATGGGGTCACAAAGAGTCAGACATGACTGAGCGAATGAAATGAACTGAACTGATGTTGAAGCTGAAACTCCCAATATTTTGGCCACCTGATGCAAAGAGCTGACTCATTTGAAAAGACCCTGATGCTGGGAAAGACTGAAGGCAGGAGGAGTAGGGGACAACAGAGGATGAGATGTGCATCACCGACACAATGGACATGGGTTTGGGTGGACTCCGGGAGTTGGTGATGGACAGGGAGGCCTGGCGTGCTGTGGTTCATGGAGTCACAAAGCCAGACACGACTGAGTGACTGCACTGAACTGAACTGAACAAACTGAAGTTCAACTATGTATGGAAGAAAGAAAAGTGTTAGTCGTTCAGTCGTGTCTGACAACGCCAGACACGTCTCTTTGCGACACCATGACCTGTGGCCCATCAGTGGACTACAGTTCAGAAATTCTCACACATCATTGAGTGAAACTTAAAGTGCTATCACTCAGTCGTGTCCAGCTCTTCACCACTCCATGGACTGTAGCCTGCCAGGCTCCTCGGTCCATGTAATTCTCCAAGCAAGAATACTGGAATGGGTTGCTATTTCCTTCTCCAGGGGATCTTCCTGATCCAGGGATAGAACCCGGGTCTCCCACATTGCAGCCAGATTCTTTACTGTCTGGGCCATCAGAGAAGCTCTTAACCACATACAGCAGACTGTAATGGCTATCTGTGTAAGAAATACTAAAAATACGTATGTCACACATAATATGTGCAACTATTTCACCGCAGTCTAAACACTGCCAAGAAAATTACGATTGTGTAAATATTTTCTCTCATAGAAAAAGCTTTTGAAAATCTTGATTTTGATCTGCTATTGTTTATAGTAACAAGAAACACAGAAAACTGAACTTACCATAACTGGAAACTGGCAGTCTGAGTGGAATCACAAAAGTCAATACCCATTGAAACAGTAATGGATCCCGCAGGCTCAAGAGATTCTAGGAAATAAGATAATTTAGACATGAAAACACAGAGGAAGTGAAAAAGAGGCAAACTAAACACTGAAAACATATGTAGTATTTGTGGTTTGGTTAAAACAAATTTAATGATAATTTGTAAGAATAATTTGAAACTAACGGTATTAAAGCAAATTATAAAGTAATTTCACCTCAAGGCTTTCTTTTTCACAACTTAATTCTGCACATAACTACAATGAACATATTACTCTATTTGTTTCAGAAATAGAGCTCATCCTGAGAAATTCCATGTTTTACAATTGTGTCTTGATAGGAAGTGAAGGTGAGAAGGAAATAAATGTTTTCCCGTTTCGAACATCTGTACCAGACTCTGGGTGTTATAAGAGATTATGTACTTAAAACTATGGAATATTTACTCTAGATAAGAAAAATACATTTTCAGCAATGTCCTAAATTTTCACAGGGGAAAAAGTCCAAAATTTAAAGCATGCAAATTAAAGCAAAGCTGGAAGAAGAAATTAACTTGTCCTCAGGTATTACTGAAGATAACTGGCATTATATGAACCAAAACAGTAAGTCTAATTGTATTATTTGAAGAATTACTCAAAGAAAATTTAGTAGCAGATTATATTATCTTGAAAAAACAAATTATAAAATGACATTTTGTCGATGTGTAATTTCTGAACCTTCACCTATCAACTAATCAAGTGTGGGAAATAACTGCTGCACTATACAGTACTAGTTGATAATAATAAAACTCAAGATAAACAATAACACGATTTTACACTGCTCATGACTCCAGAGTCAAAGAGTAATGCTGTACATTAGAATAATAAGGGATCTTAAACATATACCTATTTAGTATAAATATTTGTATATATTCTATATTTAAATAGAAACCATTCACTTTTGGTTTCTACTTTGTTTAAAGTCTCCAGTATAACTGTGGTTGTATTGTTAGTTGCATTAGTAGATGTAACTATATTTTAGCAATCACACAATGGTCCAATAGACTGTGATTATCCTAGGGCTTGTGATAGGTATGATTTCCCATTTAATGCTAACCATTACAGAAATCATGGTACAGGTAGGACAAAATAATTCAATAAGCTTAAAATATTAAGAAGTATTTTTATATCTAAAAGCCTAAATGAAGATTAAGCACTATAAGGAGGTATTTGATGCTGACTTTTAAAGTGTTATTGGTGTGCTGATTCTAGTTGGAATTCCATTTATATATAAACCTAACATTTACCAGGAGGGTGTGTAAGTACCCCAGAAGCCTTGCTACTTAATCTTTCACAAACAGGCTTTACTGTAAATAACTACAATGATAGTCTTCTTGCATTTCTCCTAAAGCCTACACCTTATCAGTTCACAGCTGTCAGTCTCACTGTTCAATGCTCTTCTTCACTGAATCCTTGGTGCTTTCTTCTGTGCCACAGATATACTGGGGTTTGGTCTTGTTTGCACCTGACACCACATTGGTAGCAAATGCTGTCATCTAAAAAAAACGATGGCACTCAGGACTAGATCTTTCTATATCATGTATCCTCATATCTCATTTGACCAAGTGACAGTTCTTAGGATACCTTGATGATGTCATTGTTTGACACAGTTTCATAACATCCTCAGTCTTAATTAACTGCGAGTTGAGTGCCATACTAATTCTGGAGGCTAGTTCATGATCAATGGTATGTTTTATTATATGAAAGCTTCAACAGCAGAGGGGCTTCCCTGGTGGCTCAGACGGTAAAGCATGTGGCTGCAATGTGGGAGAACCAGTTCGATCCCTGGGTGGAAGATCCCCTGGAGAAGGAAATGGCAACCCACTCCAGTACTCTTACCTGGAAAATTCCACGGACTGAGTAGTCTGGTAGGCTACAGTCCATATGGTCAAAAACAGTCGGACATGACTGAGCGGACATGAATTTGGACATTTTCACTTTCAAGAGCAAAGTGAGCAGCATAAAATTATTCATATAACAGATTTTTATAATATTTGAAGCCTACTATAATACGTTGGGAAAGTTTATTCAGGCAGGGGTCTATAGTTGAATACTGGTTCTGAATCATCACAATATACATGAGAGGGTTATGCAGAAATGGCTGAAAAATACTGCTTCTATTACACCACTATATTAATAACAAAAAATGAAATCACACAGGATGCTGTCTACTATGACGGGGCAGTTGTGTAGTAACTAGTGAAATCTTAGCTGAACTCAAACTTGTCAAGTGTTAACAGAGTCGCTGAACATAGTGCAGAGAGCCTAAGGCTACGCTTTTGGGGTGTGTGTGTGTGTGTTAAATTTCCTGTGTACGTGTACCTGATCTTTGTGGGAAAATGGCACTTCATTCCTAACACACTTGCAAGGAATCCAGTTTCATGCTAAAGGCAGGGCAAAATCCTGACAAAAAATTTTTCTCATATTATAGAGAAAAAGAGAACAGACTGGTGATAAATAAGAAAGTCACTGGACTCCTTAACATGTATATGTGCTTATTAAAGAACACAAGTATCTTACTTCCTTTATTTCACAAAAATACAAAAATGTAGTATTTTTGTTGCATCCTTAGGATGTTTTTGGAGGACTAATTAAGATATATCATACTCTGAACTTTACTGTTATCTACTGCATGGGAATCTATACTGCATGGGAAAGAACTCTGTTTCTTGAGGGTATCCAGTAAATGCCAACAAAATGAATGAAACCCTATGGTCAGGAAATCTGCCTAAGAAAAGACAGCCTATTACTAGTACTGAGGCAATAATATATATTCATATTTTATTTTGATGTGAAGGCCATACTCTGAAATTTATTATATTTATTTCTTCTGTTCTACATAGGCCAACAAAAGGTCAACTCATCAACTCATTATGCCAGCTCAAAGAAATGTTAATACTGTTCTACTGTTTTAACCTTTGGATAACATTTTCAACCTTCAGACAATGCATATATCAGTTGCTTGATGCTTCTTAAAGTAACTTTTTAACTAGATTAAAAAAGCTGGATTGCAAGCAATAAAAAAGAACACAAATCGGGATATTCTTAATTCCTTGGCAATATGTTAACCACAAAATAAATAAGAATCAGCACACTGTATTCTTTAAATGGTGTCTTAATTACCAAATTATTTTTTAAAAAGGATATTAAGTGGGTTCTGAAATCAATTTACTTTAACTCTACTTCTTTCTACTTTGGCTGTTACCAAATTTCATCTAAATATTAGGAATTTTTTATATCTTTGTGGAAAAAATATAACACAAAGGATGATTTTTTTACTGAATGACTCATTAAAATGACAGAGGAGAGAACTCAACAATGTCAAAGAGCTCACTCAGGCAAAGATGGAGAAAGACAGAATAACTATATGATGGGAAATAATGAGTAAAGAAGGTACAGTTACCTGGTCAAAAGGCTTTGCTCACCTCAAGTATCATAAAAAAGGAACTATGTGGACCTGACTGTAACACTTCAAGGATTCAATGACAGAAACCTTATATCACTTTTAATTAAGATCTTTTCTGAAGCTTCTTTCAACTAAACTGTAGGACTGCCTCCACTCACACAAAACCAAAATAGAGCTAAACATTCTAACTACTGTACCATTTTAAAAATTCAAAGTAAGCCATACAACTGTTCCAGTTAATGCTAAGAAGGTGTATCTCCTGCGGCAGCTGGGGAGACAGTATGATGTACCGGGCCGGAGGCAGCCTGGAAGGCGCGTGGCACAGAGCAGGGGCAGCCTACTCGGTGTCAGCTGGTGTGCAGCAGGTGGGGATAAAGCACAGGCACCGCCATACTCTTGTGCTTTCTCCATGAACAGCGGCGGTTTCTGGGTTTGTCCTTTAGTGTGAAAAGATGCTGGTTTTTAAATGGTGGCAACAGATTAAAACACACAATGTGTGAAAATATCAGTGGGCTTTCTGCCTTCAGAAAGAGGAAGACAAACAGAATTGGTATACGCCCTCTCAGTCTTCGCTCCCTTTACATTTCAGTCTAAGAATGTGAAGGAAAATGGGGAAGAAAAAGTGCATGAGGCACTATAACCAAAAGGCAAAGTAAGATCAAGCCGGGAAGGAAGCTGACCAGGAAAAGAGGTGGGGGTAGGTGACGCAGGTAGGAAAAATGCAAAGCAGTTTTGATTCTCCAGAACCATTCTTTCATCAGTACTGGTTATCACCATTGATGGCACTTGATTTGCTAAGGGCAAAGAAATGTATTTATCTTATACGATAAATTTGGTTTAAAAAGGAAAAACTAATGTTGGTTTGGCCAAAAAGTTCGTTCAGGTTCTACCATGCCATGATAATGAAAAACCCAAATGAACTTTTTGGCCAACCCAATATAAACCGACTTTGGTAAAAATCAATAAAATAATATGTATTCTACTTTATTTTAAAAATAAACACATTTAATTATCAAATATAGTTAAAACAATAAATGAGAATTAGTATTTACCTATTGGATTAAAAACATGCATTTGCATGCCCATAGGAAGCTTTTTTCCCCCTACGTGGATATTTTCTATCTTCTGATCAGTGGTATTATTCAGTGTTATTTGCACAGAGACCATCTTATCACCAAAAATGCAAGGCTGTCTTGGAAAGAAGTAATGGGCAGCAAGTCCTTTCCCACTCATTCGATGAAGCAGCACATGAGTTTTCCCTGGTACAAAGACAGGAGTACTGACCTATTATTGCACATTGGAAAAAGAAAAAAAAAGTGAATTAGTGAAAGTAATTACTAATTCTTATAAAATATGTAAAAATTCATAACATTTAACTCCTATTTTCCCTAAAGTAATAAATCACAATAAGATACAATAGTAGGGTATCGCACAGATAGATATGAAGTCAGAAATTATAAAAATTCTTCTGTACTCTCCATGTATATATTAAAATATTTTGACAATCTACATCTAAAAAAGAAGAGAATAATTGCAGTCATATAAATATATATATATATTTTTTAGAGTTTATAAACTTTATTTTCTTCCTAGGTACATTTTGGACATTTTGCCAATTTTCTTTTTATTTTTAATAATTTGTCTTTTGATTTCCTTGGGCTTTCAAACTATAAGATATAAGGCAGAACTTATATCTACCTATAAGTTTATTATAGGCAGATTATAATATCTTTCATTATAGGTAGATACTTATACTTTCATTTCCAATCTTGACTCTCTTAACTTTTTTATCTTGAATTTCTTTCACTATAAACAAGTGGTTCTTCTTTTGCTTTAATGATTAAAAGATTTTCCCTGCCTCAAGATCAGGTAACTATTTATTTACATTTTCTTCCAGAGCTCTTATGGTTCCAATTTTCCAATTTATGAGGAACTAATTTAGGTAGAGTCCCTGGGACTGCAAGGAGATCCAACCAGTCCATCCTAAAGGAGATCAGCCCTGGGTGTTCATTGGAAGGACTGATGCTAAAGCTGAAACTACAGTACTTTGGCCACATCATGTAAAGAGTTGACTCATTGGAAAAGACTTTGATGCTGGGAGGGATTGGGGGCAGGAGGAGAAGGGGATGACAGAGGATGAGATGGCTGGATGGCATCACTGACTCAATGGACGTGAGTCTGAGTGAACTCCGGGAGTTGGTGATGGACAGGGAGGCCTGGCGTGCTGTGATTCATGGGGTTGCAAAGAGTCAGACATGATTGAGTGACTGAACTGAACTGAACTGAATTTAGGTATATTTACTCTATATTTAATCATTTTCCTCCAAATACTTAACATTTGTACACGATTCAATGATTAGCTTTTCCTCAATGATCTGTAAATGCAAACATTCTAATTATTTAGTTGGAGACATTTTTGAACCTTGATAGAACTGCTAAATCAGTTCCACACTGTTTCATTTCTTAAAGCCCCACAATATGATTCAGTTGTTTGACAAAACAGTTCAGTTCAGTTCAATTGCTCAGTCGTGTCTGACTCTTTGCGACCCCATGAATCACAGCACGCCAGGCCTCCCTGTCCATCACCAACTCCCAGAGTACATTCGGACTCAAGTCCATTGAGTCAGTCAGTGATGCCATCCAGCCATCTCATCCTCTGTCGTCCCCTTCTCCTCCTGCCCCCAATCCCTCCCAGCATCAGAGTCTTTTCCAATGAGTCAACTCTTTGCATGAGGTAGCCAAAGTACTGGAGTTTCAGCTTTAGCGTTACTCCTTCCAAAGAAATCCCAGGGCTGATCTTCAGAATGGACTGGCTGGATCTCCTTGCAGTCCAAGGGACTCTCAAGAGTCTTCTCCAACACCACAGTTCAAACGCATCAATTCTTCGGTGCTTAGCTTTCTTCACAGTCCAACTTTTAAAGTGCCCCTTATTCCTCCACCCATCCCACCCCCCTGCCAAGATTTTCTTATCTAATCACCTGTTTTTGTTTCCACAGAACTTTAGACTGAGCTAAATTCAATTGTGATTGGAATCAAAGGCAGCATATTAAGTCAAAAAAAACCAAACTATCCATTCTAAAACATAAGATGGCTGTCTTTCTATTCAAAGTACTGCATGTGACTTGGCATAGGAAGACTTTAAAAACAAACAATTTGTAATTAAACAGGCCCAATCCAGATTTGTTCATAACAAGTGTACTCTCTCAAACTAGGTTTCCTATTATAATTTAACCTGTTCAACAGGTTCATCATGCCACTGACATCTGATATATAAAAAGCTTAATAATAATATTAATCATTTAAAATGCATCAACAAAAATCCAAGAGTTAAGCAGAAAAGCAGAAGAGAAGCAGGAATCTGGAGTTATAAGCAGCCAGGAATTAGGTTCTTTGAAGGCAGGCCTTCTGTCATTTAAGAGCCATCAACTTGTCTGAGTCGGTTTACTGAATTCTCTCAATCTACTTCTGGGACACATGGTCCAATTTGTCTCAAAATTCTGCACCTTTAATATGATAGTTAAAATGATGCTAAAGCAGTGTGCAGCAATGGAATAAAAACAGTGTAATTGTCTTCACTCATTCCTTCCACACTCAGCCAAATTCAAGAAGCACTCTAATGAAGTTAGCATCTAAAAAGGTCCTCTGTAACAATCCTCTAAGCTTATCTATGATAATGCAAAAGCCTACGTTTTCTTTCATAGTAAATAGCTCCTAAATGGCATTTAGAGGGTAATAATATAGCTTTTTTTCAACTACAGAGATGGGCTAAATGAGAATGACTGTTTTTTCTAACCTATTTTCTAAGTTCATACAAGTCACATTTAGTTAATCTCCTCTAATATCTTAACTACATAGATGATATTTTGTTCAAGAAAACCAGTAGGTTCCATAAATCCTTTGCCAGTTTCCACGTGTAATACAATTAATCCTGACAAGAAAACAAGATTTTAGTTCAACGTTTTGTATATCAGATTAGTTACCTATACTCCAGAAGTACACATATGATCTGCGGGTGCTTATATTCTAAGATGGCTTTTCTGACTTTACAATGGATAATGATTATTTTACTAAATGTTAAAACAAGTAAAAGGTAAATTAATTAGAGAATGACCTAGGCTGCAGCTGTGAAAATGAGGATTTAAGTTTAAGGATACTTGAAAAATCTGAACAAAACAGACCATCTTTGGCCCACAAGCCAAATATGACCTGCTGCCTGTCTTGTAAAGTTTTATTGGAACACAGCCATTTGCATTCTTTGACATACTGTGGAAGGTTGCTTTTCTGCTCTGTGGTGGAAGAGCTGAGTACTTCCAATGCCTAACATATTTACCATCTGGACCCATTATAGAAAAAGATGGCTGACCCCTGACCTAAGGGCACAATGTCACATCCTTCCTTCTCCAGTTGTTGAGGAATAGTTCTCCATATTCTCTCACAGTTCTGTGCAGCTTCTAAGGAATGGCATTAACAAACAGCTTTGCTCCTGAAAATCTTTTCCAGGATGTATAGGGACTTCCCTGGTGGCTCAGAGGTTAAAGTGTCTGCCTCCAATGCGGGAGACCTGGGTTCGATCCCTGGGTCGGGAAGATCCCCTGGAGAAAGAAATGGCAACCCACTCCAGTATTCTTGCTTGGAGAATCCCATGGACTGAGGAGCTTGGTGGGCTGCAGTCCACGGGGTCACAAAGAGTCGGACACGACTGAGTGACTTTACTTACTTTACTTATAGCAAACAGTCTTTGGAAACGGTTCAGTGCCTCCCCTCTGGCACAAAGGTTGAACAGATTTACCAAAAGACCCTTATAAAAGGTTGGGATCTTTTATGCTAAAAATCTTCTTCTCTAAAGCAGCACACCACATGTGCAGTCATATCTAGCATTCATTGTGTCACCCTGTGAAAACTGGGCAAGTGGCAATAACGACGTTCCCCTGGCTACTGCTACTGCTGTGAGTAATGAAATGTCCTCTGCCTTTGACACAGGAGTCTGTGTCTTCTATCAGTAGCCATGAAATTGTCTCAGGCTAATTTGTTAACCTGCAAGTGAGGCAACATCTCATACCCTTCACAGTTCTTTGATATCTATTCATTTCCTTATTTTCTGGTCACTCAACAATTCCCAGATCCACTTACTCTAAACAGCTAAATTAACACTGAGTAGGACTATCATGTACAGCTGTACCGCTATAACTGCCTGAGACTGGAATATGAGCTAAAAACCTAGCTTACACTTAAGGGCACCTTTACAGAATGTTCACAATGGTACCACCTGGGCTAGCGCACTTTGCTACTGAGAAGCCCACTTTATATAGCAGAAGCTACTTTTTTCTTTTCACTTTCCTTTGTAAAAGTTGACTTTATAACCTGGACAATTATTTCTATGGGTTTCTGATGTCTTATAATGTCTTTTGATGGATGACAACGAAGTATCCAGTAAGTTTTACGACAGACACTGAGCAATCAGAATTCAGTGTTTCAGGATTGCTTTTTTCTGGTTGAAGACTAAAGGCTAGTCTTTCAAAGGTGCTTTCTCCCCAGTGCTTCACCTATAGAGGTTATGTCCGGGACTGCCTAACACATCTGACCATCTTCTAAGAATGTTGACATTCAGTTCCTGATGCAGCTGGCATGTTCTCATGACAGCTCATGCTCTGACCACATTAAGGAATGGCTCAGGAATGGACGCCTGGCCCAATGAGTACCTTTTCTAGGATTTTTGGATTTGGCACTTGGGAAGTAGAGTCAATCTCTCCCAAGTGGCTAAAAGTCTGAGATTTAAAACTCTATGTCTGTGGCCACATTTCCTGCCATATTGCTCAGCAAGAAATAAAACAAAGCACAGATGAGAGAGAGAGCCCCGCTGGTATCTTTGGTTTGGATGGCTGACATATTCCTACCATTTCTGAAGCGTGGCTTTCTGTAAAACACTCTAGGAAGTAGAACCCTCTGCCCCCTTTCTTTGGTTTAAGTCAGTTCAAATTCAGTTTCTGTCTTTTAACTCTCCCAACTCAACTACTAATCAGGATTAGTCAGATTTCAGGATGCTAACTGGGGGACTGGGGAATAAAACCATAATGGGAGAATGTACTTTCTCATTCTTTTCCCTAAAGCCCTGGTAGAGATGTTATGGTGAAAGTCATGCATGGCATCTGATTAGGTTCATCCATATGAATCTACCAATTCTGTAGATCAAAGAGTTGAATTAGAGCAGAAGAAATAAAAGCAAAAACAAACAAATGGGACTACGTTAAACTTAACAGTTTTGCACAGCAAAGGAACTGCTGACAAAACGAAAAGATATTCTGCTGGACAGGAGAAAATATTTGCGAATAATATGACCGATAAGGAGTTAATACCCAAAATACATAAACAGCTTATACAATTCAACATCAAAGAAACAAACCACCCAATTAAAAAATGGGCAGAAGAGCTGAATAAACATTTCTTCAAAGACAACATAGAGATGTCCAGCTGGCACATGAAAAGATACTCAACATCTTTAATTGTAAGAGAAATGCTAATTAAAACCACAACAAGATATCACTTCACAGCCATCAGAATACACACCACGCCTTCTCTATCCAGTCAGCTACTGATGGACATTTTGGCTGCTTCCAGACCTTGACTATTCTAAGTATGTTGCTATGAACACTGAAGTGCACGTAGTTTTCCAAATTAGTGTGTTCTTTCTTGGGGATATGTAACCCAGGAGTGGAATGTAATATGGCACTTCTATTTTTTGCTTTTGAGAAACCCCCATGTTATTTTTCACCAATTTACACTCTTACCAATAATGTAGACGGGTTCCCCTTTCTCCACATCCTCACCAACAATTGTTGTGTTCCACCAATGTAAATTGGTGGAAAATAATATGGAAGTTTCTCAAAAAACTAAAAATAGAACTACCATCTGACATTCCACGCCTAGATATCCAAAAAAAAAAAGAAAATACTAATTTGAAAAACTGCATGACTTTATGTTCTTAACAACATATTTACAATAGCCAAGATCTGGAAGCAACAAAAATGTCTATCAATAGGTGAATGGATAAAGATGTGGTGTGAATATACATATACACACACATATACATACAGTGGAATAACAGTCATAAAAAAGAATAAAAAATTTTGCCATCTGCAACAACATGGACTTGGAGGGTTTTATGCTAAGTGAAATAAGTCAAACAAAAAAAGACAAATACTGTATGTAGAATCTAAAAAAGAAAACATACTAGTGAATATAACAACAAAAAAGTAGACTCACAGGTGTAAGAACAGACTAGTGGTAACCGATGATGAGGAAAGGGGAAAGATGGGAGTAGGAGGTTAAGAGGCACAAATTAATATGTATAAATTAAATAAGTTCCCAGGATATATCATACAACACAGGGAATACAGCCAACATTTTATAACTACTATAAATGGAGCATAACCTTTAAAAACTGATTTATTATATTGTTCATCTGAAACGTAAATAATTTTGTACATCAACTATACCTCAAAAAATAAAGAGAAAAAAAAAAGAGTGGAATTAGCAATTCTTATGGTTCAATCTAAAAGCCTGCTTTGGTCCCAGACTACTCTCTTCAGGGAAGAGGAATTCTTGACGTGCCCATACTACTCACTGAAGCTCTATGTTGAGGCTATAGAGCAAAACCCCGGCTAATAAAGGACTGGTTTGCCTGTCTTTGTTCTCTGACTCTATGTCTCCATTGGGTATCTTGGGGAGAAAGGTGAGCGACCACAGCCTCACATCTGGATTACTTCTAAAGCCTTCTAGTTGGTCTCCTTGCTCCCATTCTTGGATCCTACAGAGCACATACTGAAAACAGAAGCCAGTAAGAATCAGTTAAAACAAAGTTACATCATATCGCCTCTCTGTTCAAAACCCTTCAGTGGCTCCCAATTTCGTTGAAAATGAGACCTAAAAACTCTTATAAAGGCCGATAAGGCCCCATATGGCCTGGCCCCATTGTGTTTCTTTGACCTCATTTCCTGTTACTTTTGAACCCACAACTCCCTTTACTCCAGCCACCCTGACACCCTTCCTGCTCCTTGCACACACCAGTAAGCCTCCCACCCAGGGCCTTGGCACTGGATACCCCCTCCTGGAATGCACTACCTCCAAACACTCACATGGCTCAGTGCCAATATACCTTTGCTCAGATGTTTCCTTCTTATTGAGGTTTAGCCCATTTGCATCTCTTCCTTCTGATTCCCCTCTCTTCTATTTCCATAGTCACTTAATATCTTCTCGGATACAATACACATAATCACATAATTTGCTTATTTGCTATGTTTATTATCTGTCTCTCCATTTATTCCTTGATTTTATGTTCAATTTATAAAACACAATTGTACCCATTTTTAGAACTCAAAAGTATAATTTTTCTACTTTAGTCTACAGAGATCTACAGATAATATACTACTAGTATTGGTCATAACTATACTTAACAGATGCTGAGTGCTCAACACTGTTCCTAAAAATATTATGGTCTTTCAAGGAGCTTACTGTGTTGATAAGTGAAGATTATCAATATTAATATTTGTCAGTTTTAGGATATGACTTGACTAAAAATTTCCTAGTGCATATATTTATGCACAAATGAAAAATACCGTATTTCTTAAGGTACACACAAGGAACAATTTAATAATTAAAAGGATTTCTATGCTACAAACACTAATTCTTAAAGTATCCAGTTCAGGTAAAAGCATTATTTTCCATTAAATATTGAAACTTGTAACAAGAGGATACTACGAAAGGCAGTATTTTTAAAGTTTTGATTTAATTATTTAATTGCCAATGTTCAAAGAATTAAAAATTTAGCTGTATTATAAGCAAATGATTTGGGTTATCCTCACTATGATTCCTGAGAAGGTAATTAGCTCAGTAACTGTAATAACTCTAAAATATAAAGCCCCCTTCTAGAGCTAACAGAACAAAAGGCATCAAGTAACAGTGAGATAATCCTCACAAATCTTTACACAGCATATGTTTAAATAATAAAAGTCATTTGTGTACCTTTAGATGGTTTATGAAAATAACCAATCAATTCTGCAGACACAACATTATTTCTAAAGGAAATCTATGTGACTCATGATGCCTGTAGATACACAGAGACAAACCACACATATTTTATCAGTTTATTACAGTAAGCAAATAAGCGTGGAATGAGAGTGCACATAACTGTCTACTTAGCGCTTACTGAAACATTTATAAGAGCTGTTATCTTCCTAATAACAGACAGACAGCGTGCAATTTTAGAGAGGAGAAAAGCTTCATATTTTTTAACACTTCACTAAAAAGTAACTGAAGAGTGTAAAATGAAAAATACTCTGTGCAGTTAGCTGGTAATGGACCATATTATCAACTCAAGTTAGATTTATAGGATACAAACTAGTCACTAATAGTTATTTTATGACATAGCGTGTCTGCTTTTTTTTTGAGATTATTAAGATTAAAGTTGTAAAACTTCTTTCAAAATGATTGAATTATAAAATTTAAATGAGAATTGAAAATAAAACAGGGAGTATCAAGTAAGTGCCTAAGAATAAACCTTGTTCAACATCTGCGTTACTATTTCAGAGATGACACTTCCACATAAAGCTTTATGAAAACAATGTCTTCTAGTCTTTTGCTTCAATCCACATTCAGACACTTAATCGTTTTAAAATATTATCAATCTACTCTGTTTTTGGACTTCAAAAATACAAAGGTCTATAGTACATAAAATACTTTCTTTGTATCTAATTTTGTTTGGTTTATTTTACGGCAGTATATATTGAGATATATGATTTATAAAAAATGACCAGAAAACAGTTGTAAATAAAGATGCAGTTTCATCTTTAAAATTAGCACTTTTTAAACCAGTGTAAATCTCAACTGGTAAGAACCGTAATGCAGAAAGCTAGAATATTGCTTTATTTGCCCAGTAAACTGTAGAAAATGAGCCCACTTTAGTATTTAGCATTGGGTCCAGGTAGCACAGTGGTAAAGAATCTGCCTGCCGATGCAAGAGATAAGGGCTCGATCCCTGGGTCAGGAAGATCTCCTAAGGAAATGGCAACCTATTCCGATATTCTTGCCTGGAAAACTTCATGGACAGAGGGGCTTAGCAGGCTATATAGTCCAGGGAGTCACAAAGACCCCACACAACTGAGAATACACACACACTCACACACCTAGTTGTTGCTTAGCTGCTGAGTTGGGTTTGACCCTTTTGCGACCCCATGGACTGAAGCCTGCCAGGCTTCTCTGTCCAAGGGATTTTCCAGGTAAGAATACAGGAGTGGGTTCTCCTTTCCTTCTCCAAGGGATCTTCCTGAACCAGGGATCAAAATGGTGTCTTCTTCACTGACAGGTGAATTCTTTATCATGAGCCACTAAAGAAGCCCCTTAGCACCTAGTATAGGATTTAAAAAAGCAAACGGCAGTATACCTATGGCTGATTCATGTTGACATCTGGCAGAAACCAACAAAATTCTGTAAAGCCATCATCCTTCAATTAAAAAAAGAAGCAAAGGGCAAATTTAACTGTTAGCTAGAACTGTATACATAAGACTCAAATAAACATATATTTTTCCATCAAATATGACTTTAAATAAATGGTTTATAATTTTAAAGATAACTTCTTCCTTGTATATGTAAATTAAGGTATTCTAGAAAGTATCAATGATTGCACTAATTACTCTTATTTTAGTCATCAGTATATTCACCTCTTATTTTGCTAATAAATCAAAGTGTATTTGCAGAAAGAGCTAAGTACATTATCAACAAACATTTAGTGAGAACCTTACTTCATGCATGGTGTTAAGCAGGCACCAGCAAACTTGGCCTGTCAATCAAAACTATCCACTGCTTTTGTGTAGCCTGTGAGCTAAGAATAGTTTTTACGTTTTTAAATGTTTGAAAAAATAAAAAGAACATTTTGTGACACTAAAATGATAAGAAATTAAAATTCGATGTCCGCAAAGTTTTACTGGAATGCTGCCACATTTCCTTCATTTCTATACTGTCTCTGGCTGCTTTGCCAGGCACAGTTGAATGGCTGTGGTCTGCAAAGTTGAACAGATTTACTCTCTGGCCCTTTACAAAATGTTCGCTGACTCTCATATAGGATGTGTTCTGTTTCCACAGCTGTTGAAAGGAAGGCGAAATCAGTTTATAATAATATCCCCTTCTTTCCCCTCCCCAAAGGAAAACTTACAATCCTCACTGTCAATATTCTACTTTTTAATAAATCTGAAATCCAGAATGATGTGTATATGCTTTTATATAGTTGTATGTATTATATATTCCACTTTCATAGAGGAACACACATACTTTTTCCTGATCCGTGTACAAATACTGGGTTAGCCAAAAGTTTGTTCAGGTTTTCCTGCAAGATGTTATAGAAAAACCCGAACAAACTTTTTTGCCAAGCCCATGTTTTGTATTCTCCAGTGAGGAGGTAGGGATGGGGAGAAGACCGTGGGTTATGACAGAGGAAACCTAAAAGCCTCTGATGAGAGAGACCGTGGGTTACGACACGGGACCCTTAGAGTCTCTGGGGTCCACGTCTGTGGCAGCAAAGCCTCTGATGATCCACCTTTACTTTCAGTAAAGTCAACTGAGGATGGATTTTTCTGGCTGAAGACTGAGGATGGGGGCCTCAGTGCCTGTATCTGCACCAGTCCACGTGTTCTCAGGCTACCCCTAATGTCTGGCACGTGAAACCTTTCTCTCAGAACCAAGAAAGGCTATGGTTCCCTTCTTGTCAGGTAGAGTGGCTGCTGGCAGTGGTAAGAAAGAAAACACTACATTTTAGGTTAGAAGAACTTAAAAGTTATTGATGAGAAGAAACTTTTTAACTTCTTTGAGCCAGAATTTGTAAAATAAAGGGTGCTATGTGCCCTGGGCTCAGTCAAGTCCGACTCTGTGTAGCCCGCCAGGCTCCTCTGTCCATGGGAACTCTCCAGGCAAGAATACGGCAGGGGCGGTCAATTCCTCCTCCAGGGGATCTTCCCTACCCAGGGATCAAACCTGCGCCCCCTGTGTCTCCTGCACTGCAGGCGGATTCTTTACCCACTGAGCCATTGGCGAAGAAAAGAAAGGGTCATACTACCTAGTTAGTAGAACTGTTTTATAAGGATTCAGTGAGATACTACATATGAAAGTGTTTTGGAGCTGAAAGTACTCGTCTTTAGTTATCATTAAAGACAACGTTTATTAGCAAAAGGAAAAAAACACTAGAACAAAGCTCAGAATTTACCACTTTTAACTGTCATTTCTGTTAAGCAATAAATAATCTACGATTCTTTACCTTTTTCAATAACCAGAAAGTATTGCTTGTGATAAAGGGAAATAAAGGTCAGTCCTGAAAGCTAGTGGGGAAACTCCTTCGTCTTCTTCAGAGAACTACAGGAAGCGGGAGCAACCAGCATTTACGATTTCTTTCAAAGACTGATGGTAACCGAGAGAATCTTATGATCTTGATTATGAATCAGTATCCTTAGTCGGCAGAATAACTTTCAGAAGCAAATCAATAAAAGGAGATTAGATTTTAAAATTGTCAGTTATATAATAAACTAGATACCTGAAAGTGAATTTCAAGCGATAATTTTATAAGCACACAAAATTTATGATGTGATGCACAATCTCAGATAAGTCTGAATGCCCTAACGTCACAGGAAGACTACTATGCTTTGAGATATTGATACTTCTTTACTTCATCAGAAGTGCAGTAAAAATGATGTAAGCAAATCATATAACAAGTGAGTTCTTTGTGTAAGACTGGCAAAAAAATAGGGATACACTGAAATTTAGAACTAAAGTGCAGTGTGACCATCTACCTGGAGTACTGAAATTATAGAATTCCACTTTTATGCTAATTATGAAGAATTAACTCTCAGTGTTTGTACATGTTGAAAAGAGCAATGGAGANGTGAGTTCTTTGTGTAAGACTGGCAAAAAAATAGGGATACACTGAAATTTAGAACTAAAGTGCAGTGTGACCATCTACCTGGAGTACTGAAATTATAGAATTCCACTTTTATGCTAATTATGAAGAATTAACTCTCAGTGTTTGTACATGTTGAAAAGAGCAATGGAGAATATCACTTTAAAGAAAAGTAGTAGAGGGGGCCAGAGGCACTGGATGGGGCACTAGATCAAACTGTTAGGACTGGGGTTACGGCTTCAACTTCAGCCACACGTTAGCAGTGAGAACTTGGCTGAATCCAACCTCACTTCATTTCTGGTTTTCTCTTCTGTAAAATGGGGCTAATTATACATATCCTGTCTACTCTGACGAGCTGTTCTGAGGATAACAGGAGATTGTATATGTGAAATTGATTTTTAAACTGGTCAATAAAAGGCATTACTGGGATTATTAGTAAATTGAGTTTTCAGTCAACGTTAAAACATCAATCTGTCTGATAGCATAGGGTCTTGAGGTTAAAAGTACATATCAAAAAACTGAATCACCATTGGAAAAGGGCTTTTAAAAGAATATTGCTGTATTTATTGATAGTACCATCCAAAGGCCTTTAAAAAAGTAATCCCTTCCCCCACGTCCTTTTTTTTTTTTTTTTTTGGTTAGTTGTGGGTGACAAGGACTGTTCTCTAAAAGGTTTCTAAATGATGTTGATATTAAAAAATATAGTATCACCATTTAACAGCCTTTTAAAGAGCAGGCCCTAGCCTGGTCTTTGTTAACAACTGAGGGGGAAGGGACTATTTTTTCAAAGGCTTTTAGAGGATGTTGTTAAAAGAATATATAGTGACATCATTTAAAAGCCTTTTAAATAATAGTTCTCCTTCCCTCCCAATTGTAATGTCCTTGGCTTTCATTTATTTTGTACTACAAACTGAAAATGGACAAGCCAACGTATTACTGGCTATGGCAGGCATCTGCTGGGTGGAGGATGATGCATTGCTTTGAAAATCGTTGATGTTCAGGAATAAGTTCAGCTCTTTGAGAACACGGCACGGAACACTGTACTCTGAGCACAGTTCTATACTGGCCATCCACCTTTTCACTGAGCTATGGCACCTTTGCTTGTTTTCTCTGAGAGTTCCCTAAAGAAGAGACCATGCAAACAGAAAGGAGGCATAACTAAGCCGTTACAAGAGTTCCAGGGGCATAAATGTTATCCTACTGCCCACTGCTACTTAATTCTCCCACCCAACTTACAGCAAAATCCAGCTCCTATTCTGCTATTGTGTTAAATTATTTCTCCCCACTATCCCTCTAATTTTAGACTCTACTTCACTAGGAGACAACAGTGGACACTTAAGAGTTCCTTTCCTTATTTAGCTCTCAGGGAGAGGAAAAACTAACTCAACTATTTGGTTCAAAGCACAGTCAGTAAGCTTTGAGATAGATAGGTTAGCTTTTATTATCTTTCACCTAATATACCAGCCCCAGGGGTATCATCATAAAATAGGAAAAGACTTTTAATTTCTTATGCTGCGTTTTTTTCATAAGTGTCCTTTCATTTTAAAAACAGAAATTCCTACAACACTTCGATAAAAAAAATAAACCTTTAAAAAAACCTAAGCAGATTCCTCCAAACACACTGCACTTTAGTTCTAAATTTCAGTGTATCCCTATTTTTTTGCCAGTCTTACACAAAGAACTCACTTGTTAGTTCTATGATTTGCTTACATCATTTTTACTTATGCTTTACTCTAATAAATCATATTTGATTAAATATCAAATATTAACCATAATNGCACTTTAGTTCTAAATTTCAGTGTATCCCTATTTTTTTGCCAGTCTTACACAAAGAACTCACTTGTTAGTTCTATGATTTGCTTACATCATTTTTACTTATGCTTTACTCTAATAAATCATATTTGATTAAATATCAAATATTAACCATAATACAATGTTCAGCTCAAGTTCCAACTGATCTATTCAACTGCTCCTGACCAAATCCAATCCATAAGTGATGTGAGTCACATTCCATTTTGACATTCTTTATAATTTAATTTTAATATGATTATTTAACTTTATAACTTTAATAAGATTACTTAAGTTTATTCTTATGAACCATGTAGGCAGAAAAGTGCTGTCTAGACAATAATTTCTTTGCATGATTAAAAAAATATAACTTTAGAATTCTGTTGTTTTAACAGCACGATTATTTGTGCCTATAATTATGTGATAATACTTACGTTTTAAAATGTCTTAAAATTTCTGCATTAAAAGGCATGTCATTTGAGACATGCTTCCATTATCTATTGAGATAAATCAATGTTTCACAGAGAAATGCTAATAGATTCTAATAAATGAAAATTGGTGAAAACTTTGAAATAAAAATTCTGACTTAAAGAAGCATCAAAAAGACAGCAACAGGAAAATACAGATGTATGAAATGAGATCTGGGAGTACACGCTTATCTGTGGCGTTAGGCTTTGGCTCTGCATCAGAATGCCCTCCATAATGCCATGGCCTTACCCTTCCACTCTTCCACAATTTGAAAGATGAGGAATGAATATCTGAGTCATCTTCTTCTCCCCAAAGGTGCTATACATGAGGTGATACACAGATAATGGATCCCTATAAGGATCTGAGTCTCCCCCACACAATCTATAAATATGTCATGATGCATGGCAGGAGAATTAGGATGGCTAAACAGCTGATTTTGAGATGAGATTTTCCTGGGTTGTCTACATGGGCTACCGTAACTGCATGGATCCCGTAAGGGAAAGCAGGAGGCAGGAGTCAGTGTTATAGGGATGTGGTGTAAAGACAACTCAGTCATTGATGGCTGTGAAGATATAACAGGCTATGAGCTGAGGAATGTGGGCAGCCTCTAAAAGCTGGAAAGGCAGGGAAAAGAATTTTCCCTTAGAACTTCCAGAAGAAAACACAGCTGTGCTAACACCTTGATTTTGGCTTGGTAAGACCCATTTTGGACTTTGACCTCCAGAATTATATGATAATAAATTTGCATTGTTATATACCACTAAATTGGTGGTAATGTAGCAGTAATAGGAAACTAATAAAGTAATTATGATAACTATTTGGAAACTACTGTTCTAAATTCTTGTGTTATAAAACCTATCTGTGGAGTCTATGGTATATTTAGTTGCATCCATCTTTCAATGGCTGATGTGTGATCTGAGAGACATCAAAAAATTCTGCTTCCCCTATGGTATTTTCCCATTGGACTTAAGATCCAACTAGCATAGACATTAATCAACTTGAGTGGCTTTCAAACCTGATAGTTACTTGTCAGAATCATCTGGAGGACTGGTTTATAAGAAATTCACCTCTCCTAAGAGTCTTTCTATACTTTTAACGACTTTCATGCATTTGGTTAACATATAGGTGCTGAGAACCAGTGAAAAAAATAAAAGTGAACTGTCTTCCAAAGGCTCCAATTAAATGCTCTGAATATTATCTAAGACTACTTCTTAACACTCTTTGGTTAGTATGTGTTAGTTTTTCTCATAAAATATACATATAGAAACTTTCTGTATGAGTTCTATACAAGCAGAAAGGGATTACAGTAGTCAGACACTTGAGAGACAATTCCCAAGGCAGACAAGTTCCCATGGAGGAAAATGAAGGAACCAAGAAAAATGTAAGAGGGTGGGGCTAGGTTAGAGAAGGAAAGGGTAGGTATTACAAGAGTGATAATTCTGGAGCACTTCTTTACAATGCTAACAATTTTTTTCTATCACCATCTTTTTCTGAAACAAGTACAACAAAAATTCAGATTTTTCAAAACGGCTATACTGAGTCTCTAAATCAGGATTCTTAACCCTTTTACAGTACTCATGTAAAATTTAACAACATAAATCCTGGGATAAATAATGGAAGGTGTACCAATGGGTGCATATGCAATCAGGTCTACATGAGGAAAGTGAAACCACTGGAACTATAAGCAAATACTGTTCAGAAGCAACTCAGCTCAGTTGTGTTGGTTTGACAGAAATGTATGTATGATGACAGTTTTTTGGTGGTAATTCCACATCTAAATTATTTTATGGAAGGCATTCAGTATTACCATGCAAGACAAAAGGATTCTTCCCCGAAGACTGGGCAGCATTAGTAATTTCCTCTGTCAGTGACCTAAGACACCTTATACAAACCTCCCATGGCAGCTCTGTTCATGCTCTATTGTACTCTTGTTTATCGTCCCTGTTTCCAAAACACTGTGAGATGTGTTCAAAACTATAACCACGGCTTACTCTTTCAATTTGATGTAGCTCATACCATAATGTTCAGAATGTGGAAGTCACTCCTTTCATGTTTATTAATAGAATGCTCACAGGTAAACAACAACCACAAAAAACTGTAAGAAAAGTATAACCTCCAAAGCTTTTTACTAGGAAAACAAAGAGAACTAGCACCACCCATAGAGATATGGAGTCTGCAAAGAGAGTGAAGAACTTTAACCTATATTAACTATGCTACCCAAACTCTTCTTGGAGAGCTGCGAGAGCTAAGAAATTTCATACAATCATGGTATGTAATTTTTATGTTTAACCTGACACCTGCTCAGATCATTTCACTGCCACTTGATATATAATAGCACTTCTTTGGTTGAAAGATTTGAAATAAGTATCGAGCCACATATCTATAAAATACACTCTTGAAGAGCACATT
>SJYX01007386.1:479109-502902 GCA_006410675.1 Oreotragus oreotragus
CATGTTCTCCTCGCTCTGGTAATAAATTAATTTCTTAGTGTTAGTTTGGTGTGTGCCTGAAAGCTAAATTCATTTTCTTTTCCTTTGAAGAGAAACAAAGTTTCTCTAAGTATCATTTCAAGTAAGATTTTTCATGTTTAGGGAAAGTTTTTCATGTTAAAAGACTTAATACTATTAAATAACACTTAATGGAATGGAAAACCAATTTTCCATACCATGCCTTGTCCTATGTTCAGAAAATTTTTGGCAAGCTTTTAAAAGAGGAACAGAGGTAATAGAAGTTAAGTTGATTGATACACAATTAAATAATAATTAAAATATGACTGGCCAATGCATAACAATCTAATATATCTTAAAGCTTAAAAAATATTTTTCACTGTAGCTATCACAAACAATTCAACACAAGCAACAAAATTCACAGTGTGGCAGTTGACAGTGATATAATGTTCAATCAACTTCAAATGTGGAAAATAAAAGTGCCAGAAAAGATTAAATTCTTTTTAAATAACTGGTACTCTAAAACCTTTTATTTCTGAGTGTAGTACATATAATTGTAATTAATGAAAACTAAAAACAATAATCTTAGGAAAAAGTCTCAAGTGAACTGCCTTAAGCTCTAAAGATGGAACCCACAGCAAGGACAGGAACTACTCACCACAAAGTAACAGGAAGGCCCGGGCCTTCTTTACTATCACGTCTTTAATCCTTCTGTTTCTTACAAATTGATGCACATATTTTCTTTGTTTTGGTGGTAACCTTTTTTTTTTGTTTTGCCATAAAAACTACTGTTAGCAATTGATATAGTGGACTTTTCACTGTGGAGAATTCAAGACTTAAGATTGCCATATATTTGTTTAAGGCAAATAAAAAATAGTTTTACAACAAAAAAACCTATAGCTAAAATTGATAATATCTAATTAAAAAGCAGCTCCTTTTAATAATCTAGGACAGGGAGAAATGATAATGGTCTGCTACTAACTATGAGACCTTTGAATTAATACAGAAATAAAAAGATAGTGCAGTAATGCAGCATACCTTAAAGATTAATTTAAAAATTAAAGCAACTCATATGCAGAAGAGAATTAAATAAAAGAATAAGATGGGACATGGCCGGGCAATGGAAGCACAAAATACTGTCAGACTTTAATTAAAAAATGTTTTCAATTTAAGCAGACCCAGGCCAGTGATTTTTCATTATTTTTACCACAGTTCCATGACTACTGACATTTTCATCAGAACAAATAAAGGATTTTTCTCAAATTTAAAATGACAAAATTATTTTTAATTTTAACTTATAATTTCTTCCTTCTTTAAAGTCAAGGAAATTTTCGATTTGAGCTGGACTTGTCTCTTAGCCTGAGGCTTGATTAAGTTTTTAAAATATAAAAAACACATATTTAAAAAAATACAATTTTTCCAGCATATCATAAAACAATCTTTACCACAGACATGTTATCATTTGTATGGGAATGAGGCTTTGTATTCGTGAAATATCTAGCATATGACTTAGTAAGACCCTGTACAAAAACTCTGGAAGCAATCTGTCCTTGTAGACAAACTAGAAGAAAGCCAGCACTCTGGCAGTAGAACACAGCAGACTGGAAAACAAAATTAAAATGTCCTGCTGCTGCTGCTAAGTCACTTCACTCGTGTCCAACTCTGTGTGACCCCATGGACTGCAGCCCACCAGGGTCCTCTGTCCATGGGATTTTCCAGGCAAGAGTACTAGAGTGGGTTGCCACTGCCTTCTCCGTAAAATGCCCTAACCCAGTATCAATTTTTTAAAAGTGAAAGGCCTAGCTAAGATCTAAGTCCACTTTCGAGAAATGGACATCAACTTCAGTTACAACTGTCCATCATTATGATGCAATTTCTGAGTAATCTACAGGTTGTTTTAGTAAATTCAGACTGAGAAATTCAGGTTCTGCATCATGAATTATGGGTTGTTTTTTCTTCATGTTGTTTTAAAACTGACAAAGTGACTTCGGTGCCAAAAGCAGGTCCGATAGGTACTCTTGATTTTCCAAATAATTTCCTATAATACAAACTGGGTCAGGATCTCATTCCTAACCATGGATAGCTGTAACTCAAGTAGTTGCCAATCTCTGTCAACAGCAGAAGCTGTAGGCCTACTTGCCAGTTCTCCTATATTCCTTTCAGAGGAAGTTGCACAGAACTAATGATAAACACGAACTTCAGGTAGTAAACTTGGTTTATGTCTTTAGGAAAAAAAAAAAAAAGCTTTTCCTTGTGTCAGTCTGCCTGTTCAAGGGCATTACATACGGGTTTTCTTTTTCTTACTTTCAGCCTGTAAATCCTGGAAGGGGTTGGTTAAGTCTATAAGTCAAGTCTCACTCTTGCAATTCCATGGACTGTAGCCCACCAGGCTCTTCTGGATTTTCCAGGCAAGAATACTGGAGTGGATTGCCATTCCCCTAACCAGGGGATCTTCCTGACCCGGGGATCAAATCTGGGTCTACTGCAGTGCAGGCAGGTTCTTTACTGATTGAACCAGCAGGAAGTCCTGAAGGGGTTGGGGGGGGGGGGGCTTAGTTAAGTAGCTTCATATTGATAAAACAATGCCATCTTTTGGCTGCTCACAGGAAAATTCCATGCTGACTACCCATAATAATATGCACAAACCTCAGGTTAATGCTGCTGCTGCTGCTGTCTTTACTGGACATTGTGAGAATCTATTTCTTCATTAAGTGATTTAGTGATGATCCACAGTGTCACTTCAAAAATGTAGAGGTGAACAGCATGTACTCAAAATTATCCATCTACTTTTTGTTAGAGGGATGGTAGTTCAGATATTTAAATTCTAAACTGTGTTAAATGTCAAAAGTTAACTCCTGCTAGATTTTAAGCTACTGCTGAAATAGGTGGCACTGTGGAGTTTAGCTAATATTAAATAACCATGTTTATGTATACAGTCATAGAAATGCTGACAACCTGCATTTGTAGAAATATCCCAAAGGGCAAACTATGTTACAAAATGAAAATACTTAGTATACCGAAGTTACATAGTTTGAGGAAATTTTTATTTTGATTTGCTCTTACTCAACTGTAAACTCCCTAAGGTCTGGAACATAGCTTTGTACACAACTACATCTTTGGCTCCTCCTCATATTCCGCCCTAAATAAATACTTGCTGAATGAGAAAAAAAAAAAAAAAACCATTAACTGGCATAGGTAGTATGGAATCCGGTCTCATTTAAAGATAGATCTGGACTTTGTTCTAGCTCTTGAGAGGTAGCCTCTAAAGACCTGGAATTTCCAGAGTGATGGAGTGCCTTGATTATTCCTGGTGGGCCCCTAGAAAGCTTGGCGAAGCAGATAACCCAAGATGGAAGCTGACCACACCAGAAAGACCAACCATATGATTATAGAGGGTTGGGGCTCTAGGGCGCTGATATCAGACTGACTTGGAGGGAAAGACTAGAGAGTGAGATCAGCCATGAGGCAGTTAATCCAGTCAACGCTGCTTACATCATAAAGCCTCAATAAAAACTGGACATCTAAGCTTCGTGAGCTACCCTGGTTGGCAGTACTCCTGTATATACTAGCAAGTCCAACACAAGGAGGGTAACCCCAAAGCTTTGAGTTTGGGACACAACCAGAACCTCCTCCTATTGTTACTTACAGGTGGCACTAGTGGTAAAGAACCCACCTGCCAATGCAGGAGACGTAAGAGACACGGGTTTGATCCTTGGGTCGGGAAGATTCCCTGGAGGAGGGCGTGGCAACCCACTTCAGTATTTCCGCCTTGAGAATCCCACGTACAGAGGAGACTGGTGTGCTGGGTCCACGCGGCTGCAAAGAGTCGGACACAACTGATGCGACTGAGCGTGAGCAGGCCACAGCAAAACTGTAATCCTAAACACAGGATTTTCCTGAGTTGTGTGAACTGATCTAGTAAATCATCATACTTGAGGGTAGTTTCAGAAAACCCTTCAACTTGCAGCTGCCTCAGCAGTCTCGGACAAACTTAGCAGTCTGGAGGGCTCTGCATAGCGTCATGTGCTTAGTCGCTCAGCTGTGTCCGACTCTTTGAGCTCCATGGACTGCAGCCTGCCAGGCTCCTCTGTCCACAGGATTTTCCAGGCAGGAATACTGGAGTGGGTTGCCATTTCCTTCTCCAGGGTATCTTTCTCACCCAGGGATTGAACCAACATCTCTTACAGGCTCCTGCTGTGGATTGTGGATTCTTTACCACCATGCCACGAGGGAAGCCTGTAACATCAAGTTGGGCTAACTCCAAATAACATATTGTATCAAACCGACATTTCCTTTTTGCAACCCTGGTTTCTCTTTCATGGACTGTTCTCGGAATTACTTACTACTCCTTAATATATTACTGCTGTCCTTTATAAAGATTGCTTTTCTTAATGAACCTTCCCACAGCCTCCTAAGTTAAATTCCACTTAGGGACTGTGATCCATGAGGATCAAACTGGTTATATTACAGCAGCTAAGTCAGCGCTTCCTCACTAATGTACCACAAATGGGTCAGAGGTATGCTGTGCTACTGCCTCTGCCATTAACCTCAGAAATGTCAGGTGTTACCTATGAAACTGGAGCTCCAGGCCTGGGTACCTCCCATCTCCTGCAGCATCTCTGTTTACTCCAGAGCACAAACACAAATATTGTGTGTGTGTTAGTCACTCAGGTGTGTCCGACTCTTTGCTATCCCATGGACTATAGCCCGCCAGGCTCCTCTGTCCATGGAATTATCCAGGCAAGAATACTGGAGTGGGTAACCATTCCTTCTTTAGGGGATCTTCCCGACTCAGGGATTGAACCCAGGTCTCTGGCAAATTCTTTACTATCTGAGCCACCTATTATCACTCTTCTCTATGTACCGAGATATAAGAAAGAAATCATTACTATAATTTTCTCATGATAGTATGTCACCAACATTCTCCAGCACCAGAGACTTGGTTATTCGAACCTCTATGTTATGCTTTAGCCCCATTAAACAACTGTTTCTCCAATTTTCCAACATTTTTAATACCCTAGGTGAACAATGCACACTTGTGCTGTGCTCTGCTTAGTCACTCAGCTGTGCCTGACTCTCAGTGACCCGAAAGAGTGGAGCCCTCCACGCTCATCTATCCATGGGAATTCTCCAGGCAAGAATACTGGAGTGGGCTGCTATCCCTCTTCGCAAGCCAGGGATTGAACCCAGGTCTCCTGCATTGCGGGCGGATTCTTTACTGTTTGAGCCACCAAGAAGAATTCATTTTTATTTCACATTTACTTTTAATATGCAAACTTTATCCCTCCTCTTCTTTTCTCATCCTTTCCAGAGGACTAATATTCTGAGGATTGCTACTACTGACTTTGGGGGGTCTAGGGTATAAGAATTTAGAAACTCTTAGCCTAACAATCATATAGTAAACAAAACAACACTTTTCTAGTAATTCACTAAAAATTCAGTTTCTTTACTGATATACTCTCAGTTCAGTTTAGTTCAGTCGCCCAGTTGTTTCGGACTCTTTGTGACCCCACAGACTGCAGCACGCCAGGCCTCACTGTCCATCACTAACTCCCAGAGTTTCTGCAAACTCATGTCCATTGAGTCGGTGATGCCATCTAACCATCTCATCCTCTGTTGTCCCCTTTTCCTCCCACCTTCAATCTTTCCCAGCATCACAGTCTTTTCAAATGAGTCAGTTCTTCACATCAAGTGGTCAAAGTATTGGAGTTTCAGCTTCAACATCAGTCCTTCCAATGAATATTCAGGACTTATTTCCTTTAGGATGGACTGGTTGGATCTGCTTGCAGTCCAAGGGACTCTGAAGATCTCTAACACCGCAGTTCAAAATCAATTCTTTGGTGGTCAGCTTTCTTTATACTCCAATTCTCACATCCATACATGACTATTAAAAAAACCATAGCTTTGACTAGATGGACCTTTGTTGACCAAGTAATGTCTCTGCTTTTTAATATGCTGTTTAGGTTGATCACAACTTTTCTTCCAAGGAGCAAGCTCCATAATCACTGCAATCACCATCTGCAGTGATTATGGAGCCCTCAAAATAAAGTCTCTCATTGTTTCCCCATCTATTTGCCAGGAAGAGATGGGACCAGATGCCATGATCTTAGTTTTCTGAATGTTGAGTTCTAAGCCAACTTTTTTTTTTTAAACTTCACAATATTGTATTGGTTTTGCCATACATCAACATGAATCCGCCACGGGTATACACGTGTTCCCCATCCTGAATCCCCCTTCTGCCTCCCTCCCCATACCATCCCTCTGGGTCGTCTCAGTGCACCAGCCCCAAGCATCCTGTATCGAACCTAGACTGGCAATTCGTTTCATGTATGATATTACACGTTTCAATGCCATTCTCCCAAATCATCCCATCCTCTCCCTCTCCCAGAGTCCAAATGACCGTTCTATACATCTGTGTCTCTTGCTGTCTCGCATAGAGGGTTATCGTTACCATCTTTCTAAATTACATATATATACATTAGTATACTGTATTGGTGTTTTTCTTTCTGGCTTACTTCACTCTGTATAATCGGCTCCAGTTTCATCCATCTCATTAGAACTGATTCAAATGTATTCTTTTTAATGGCTGATTGTGTATATGTACCACAGCTTTCTTATCCATTCATCTGCAGATGGACATCTAGGTTGCTTCCATGTCCTGGCTATTATAAACAGTGCTGCGATGAACATTGGGGTACATGTGTCTCTTTCTATTCTGGTTTCCTCGGTGTGTATGCCCAGCAGTGGGATTGCTGGGTCATAAGGCAGTTCTATTTCCAGTTTTTTAAGGAATCTCCACACTGTTCTCCATAGTGGCTGTACTAGTTTGCATTCCCACCAACAGTGTAAGAGGGTTCCCTTTTCTCCACACCCTCATCAGCATTTATTGCTTGTAGACTTTTTGGATTGCAGCCATTCTGACTGGTGTGAAATGGTAACTCCTTGTGGTTTTGATTTGTATTTCTCTGAATGAGTGATGCTGAGCATCTTTTCATGTGTTTGTTAGCCATCTGTATGCCTTCTTTGGAGAAATGTCTATTAAGCCAACTTTTTCACTTTCCTCTTTCACTTTCATCAAGAGGCTTTTTAGTTCCTTTTCACTTTCTGCCATAAGTGTGGTGTCATCTGCATATCTGGGGTTATTGATACTTCTCCTGGCAATCTTTGATTTCAGCTTGTGCTTCATCCAGCCTAGCATTTCTCACGATTTTCTCTGCATAAAAGTTAAATAAGCAGGGTGACAATATACAGCCTTGATGTACTCCTTTTCCTACATGGAACCAGTCTATTGTTACATGTTTAGTTATAACTGTTGCTTCTTGACCTGCATACAAATTTCTCAGGAGGCAGATCAGGTGGTCTGGTATTCCCATCTCTTTCAGAATTTTCCACAGTTTGTTGTGATCCACACAGTCAAAGGCTTTGGTATAGTCAATAAAGCAGATGTTTTTCTAGAACTCTTTTGCTTTTTTGATGATCCAGCGGATGTTGGCAATTAGATCTCTGGTTCCTCTTCCTTTTCTAAATCCAGCTTGAACATCTCGAAGTTCATGGTTCACGCATTGCTGAAGCCTGGCTTGGAGAATTTTGATCATTATTTTGCTAGCGTGTGAGATGAGTGTATTGTGTGGTAGTTTGAGCATTCTTTGGCACTAGCATGTGAGATGA
The DNA here is from genome assembly GCA_006410675.1 of Oreotragus oreotragus. Lineage (NCBI taxonomy): Eukaryota > Metazoa > Chordata > Mammalia > Artiodactyla > Bovidae > Oreotragus > Oreotragus oreotragus. The sequence goes on from SJYX01007386.1 coordinate 486,775, forward strand.
GTGGAACTGTGTGGTAGTTTGAGCATTCTTTGGCATTGCCTTTCTTTGGGATTGGAATGAAAAGTGACCTTTTCTAGTCCTGTGGCCACTGCTGAGTTTTCCAAATTTGCTGGCACATTGAGGGCAGCACTTTCACAGCATCACCTCTTAGGATTTGAAATAGCCCAACTGCAATTCCATCATCTCCACTAGCTTTGTTCGTAGTAATGCTTCCTAAGGCCCACTTAACTTTTTACTGCAGGATATCTGGCTCTAGGTGAGTGATCACACCATTGTGATTATCTGAAATACTCTAGCAAGCACTAAATGTTCCTTTCTGGCCATCTCTGGGCCAATTACCAATTAGTCTCATGGAAGACTAAATAAATTCTTTGTTTATACACAATCTTTACCAGTTCAGCTGGTAAAGAATCTGCCTGCAATACGGCAGAAGCTGGTTTGATTCTTGGGTTGGGAAGATCTGCTGGAGAAAGGAAAGTCTACCCACTCCAGTATTCTGGTCTGGAGAATTCCATGGACTGGATAGTCCTTGGGGTCGCAAAAAGTTGGACATGACCGAGCAACTTTCAGTTTAGTGTGAAAAAGGAACCGTTCTTTGGATTTCATTGTAAATATTTTGGAAATTTCAAAAAATAAAACATCCATATTGTACTAAGCTGACAATAAGAAAATAAAAACTTACTGAAATAAAAATCACCTATGACAGAGAATATGATGACCTATATGGCCTTCTAGAACTAACACCAAAAAAAAGATTCCCTTTTCATCATAGTGTACTGGAATGCCAAAGTAGGAAGTCAAGAGACACCTCGAGTAACAGGCAGGCTTGGCTTTGGAGTACAAAATGAAGCAGGACAAAGGCTAACAGAGTTTTCCCAAGAGAATGCACTGGTCATAGCAAATACCCTCTTCCAACAACTCAAGAGATGACTCTACACACGGCCAACAGCTGACAGGCAATACCAAAATAAGACTATATTCTTTGTAGCTAAACACGGAGAAGCTCTATATGGTTAGCAAAAAGAAGACCAGGAGCTGACTGTGGCTCAGATCATGAATCAGACTGTGGCAAAATGAAGAAAGTAGGGAAAACCACTAGACCATTCAGGTATGACCTACATTAAATCACTTACAATTATACACTGGAAGTGACCAAGAGATTCAGGGGATTAAATGTGATAGACAGAATGCCTGAAGAACTTTGGACAGAGGTTCATGACATTGTACAGGAGGCAGTGATCAAGACCATCCCCAAGAAAAAGAAATGTAAAAAGGCAAAATGGTTGTCTGAGGAGGTCTTACAAGTCACTGAGAGAAGAAGAGAAGCGAAAGGCAAAGAGAAAAGGAAAGATATACCCATCTGAATGTGGAGTTCTAAAGAATAGCAAGGGGAAACAAGAAAGCCTTCCTCAGTGATCAATGCAAAGAAACAGAGGAAAACAATAGAATGGGAAAGACTAGAGATCTCTTCAAGAAAACCAGAGATACCACTGGAACATTTCATGCCAAGACTGGCATAATAAAGGACAGAAATAGTATGGACCTAACAGAAGCAGAGATATTAAGAAAATGTGGCAAGAATACACAGAAGACCAATACAAAAAAAGACCTTAATGACCTAGATGAAAGTGAAAGAGGAGTGTGAAAAAGTTGGCTTAAAACTCAGCATTCAAAAAACTAAGATCATGGCTTCTAGTCCCATCACTTCATGGCAAATAGATGGGGAAACAATGGAAACAGTGAGAGTTTTTATTTTCTTGGGCTCCAAAATCACTCCAGATGGTGCAGCCATGAAATTAAAAGACACTTGCTCCTTGGAAGAAAAGCTATGACCAACCTAAACAGCATATTAAAAAGCAGAGATATTGCTGCTGCTGCTAAGTCACTTCAGTCGTGTCCGACTCTGTGTGACCCTATAGACGGCAGCCCACCAGGCTCCCCCATCCCTGGGATTCTCCAAGCAACAACACTGGAGTGGGTTGTCATTTCCTTCTCCAATGCATGAAAGTGAAAAGTGAAAGTGAAGTCGCTCAGTCGTATCCAACTCTTAGCAACACCATGGACTGCAACCTACCAGGCTTCTCTGTCTATGGGATTTTCCAGGCAAGAATACTGGAGTGGGGTGCCATCGCCTTACTGTGCCGATAAAGGTCCATCTAGTCAAGGCTATGGTTTTTCCAGTAGTCATGTATGGATGTGAGAGCTGGACCAAAAAGAAAGCTGAGCGCCAAAGAATTGATGCTTTTGAACTGTGGTCTTAGAGAAGACTCTGGAGAGTCCCTTGGACTGCAAGAAGACTCAAACCAGTCTATCCTAAAGGAAATCAGTCCTGAATATTCATTGGGAGGACTGATGTTGAAGCTGAAACTCCAATACTTTGGCCACCTGATGCGAAGAATGATCTCATTTGAAAAGATCCTGATGCTGGGAAAGATTGAAGGTGGAAGTAGAAGGGGACAACAGAGGATGAGATGGTTGGATGGCATCACCGCCCTGATGGACGTGAGTTTGAGTAAGCTCTGGGAGTTGGTGATGGACAGTGAGGCCTGGCGTGCTGCAGTCTGTGGAGTTGCAAAGAGTTGGACACGACAGAGCTAGTGAACTGAGCTGATGAAACAGAAGTCACCATATAAGCTAAAAAGTGTTTCATCCATTTATTTTCACAAACACTCAGATCATCCCAGTATAATTAATTCGTTTGCTTCAAAATTCCATAGATTCACAGAATGCTAGAGTTAAAAGGAAACACGGAGATCTGCTTTGCTTTTATTTTAGAGGTGAGAAAACCAAATTACTTAACATAATTTCTGATGTTGATTCAGAAAGACAAACATTAGGTGTCAATAAAATGGTGTCCTAGTCATTCATATACCTGCTTACCATGCCTATTACAAAATGACTGCTTTTTGGGTAATATATATATATATTACTCCTTGCCTAGGGAAGATTCATCCAATAAAGATTATACCACATTCCCCACAATTTTCACCTGGCTTGCTGGGCATTCATAACGTGAAAATCTGTTTAAAAATCACCTGGTCCTAGAACACTTTTCCTATCAGTACAAAGTAGTCTTTCACGGCGGGGAGTGGGCCCACATTGCAATGTTTTTAAATAGTCAGTTTTCCAGGAAGAACTATCAGTAAAACCATTCAATGTTTTGGAAAATCATGTTACACCACACCTCATGGCATTTGGGTTGCTAATACAATCATTTAGTTTACCAGTTTGCCTTTAGAGTTGCTGGCATCATTTCACTACTTCACTACATTTCTAACGTAGTCACGGTCAAACATTTATCAGTCACTGTACTATTTATTAGAAAGTACTTTTTTCTTTCTACCAAATCGGGGTAACGTGTTGATTTTTAAATTAAGGATGTACTCATCCATGAATTTCATTTTAGGATTCAAGAGACCCTTGCATTTGTTGAGGTCCCATACCATTAATGGGGTTTTTAATTTTTGAGGACTAGTCTTTGAGTATTTCCTTTGATGTCTTTAGTCTATTTCTTTCTAAATTTGTACACCTAACGAGAAAACTTACGCTTTGGTTGGTTCAGTTTTCTAAAGCACTGTTTCGAGGGCTGAACGTGAGATCAGGAGCCATGATGTTCTGCATCAGAACACTCAATTTATTTCCATAGGTTCTACTTCTCAAGGCTCTACTTTTCTCTCTGTTTAAAATTCTATTGGTTTCTTTATTGGCTTGTTGCTGGTGAATTTCTGATTGCCATTCTTGTTATGATTACTTGGTTGACCATTTTGTTAGCTTTTGGGGATGAAGGCTGTGATCCTGCTTCACTTGGTAGTTCTTTTTTTTTTTTTTTGCATACTCTGGATAGAGTGCTTTTATTCTTTAGTATAAAAAGATGAGTCCTTCAATTACGTTGCGATAAGTGAAAATTTACTACAAGCTTTTCTAATCTCAACTGCATTCTTCTTACAGCTAATCAAGTGTGAGTCTACTCAGGGTCCATTATCACGTATTATACCACTTCCAAAAATATTAGCTAATATTTATTGAGTGATGACAATGTGCCAGTCACTGCTCTAAGAGCTTCACATTTATTATCTCATTAATCTGGCAAGAACCTGTGAAGTAGATATTATCTTCATAGGAAACTTAGGTGCAGAGAAGCTACTTACTAATTTGCTTAAGGTCACATAGCTAGTAAGTGGCAAGGCAGGGATTTGCTTTTTGGTCATCTGATATCAAACCCAAGTTATTCACCTACCACCTTATTGCCTCCCAAGTTTTTAAGGTGCTCCCTTCGCCTCAAAAACTTACTGTGCTTCACTATAGATTTTTTGATGACCACTTTCTCTTTACAGCCTACTACAGATGCTTAATAAATATTTATTACTTAAATAATTATCCACTTTTCCCTCATCTTTTCTAAGTTGCCTTGTCCTTTTAGCAACAGGGACAAACTAAAGTCCCAAATACTGCTTTACTCATTTCTGAGTGAGAAAGAGATAATTATGCTCTAGAAACTGAAAAACAACACGATACGCGTAAGAGTTTTCGCCTGTATTTTCTGAGTTGACCAATGCTAAAGGGAAACGCTTGGAGCTCTTTTGGGTGCTTCACTGCACAGCTCTGATATGACATTTGCTTTGAAGGGGAGATTTGTTAGTAGCACTGTGTAAGAATTAGGTACTTCTCTCTTTTATCTCTGGCAGAAGCAGTTCTGTGTTTCCTGGCAGCTCACATCACCAATCATGTACCCTGTTAGCCCTGGCAACCACTGGTACAGCAGATCTTTTCAAGCTACCCATGTGCCCATCAGAACTTGCTGTGCTATTGCTTAGTTTGTCAGATTTCCAACAACAAATTAATAGGCGGTCAAGCATATCAACAGATTACACATCTTAGGTAGCACGCCTGATTTAGAGTGAAAGGTTAGTGGATAAAACATGCTAACACAGAAAAAGTTACTGTAGTTTCAGATACTCTGACAGGCTGATGGCTTTGGCATTATTTTGAGATAGGTAAGCCTCTTGCCTTGCTGCCAAGTCAGTCCCCACAAATAATATTAAAGAATTTTCTTAGAGACATTAAGGCATATACATATATAATGCAAATAGATAAAAAGATAATGTAAAAAGAAATACAATCTTGAGTTTTTAAATAAAAACAGGCAATTTTAGTAGCCTATGGTAAAGGAATAGTGTGGTAGGCATAGAATGATGATGAGAATGGGAGTCTCTTCATGTAGAAAACAATTCAAGACAGAATCTATGTATATAAACTAATTCAATGTGGCAGAGAACTTTCATAAGTTAGAGATACATAACAGTACCAGAGAAAAATGTACACATGGTAAGTAAGTGTGGATAACAGGAGAAATTGAGACAACAATGGTTTGGATAGAGCTAATTAAAAATATATTTACAAAATTAAAAGGTCAAATTAGAAATAAATTTGTTAAGAGGAAGAACTCTTTGAAGCTAAGAATCTAATTATTTATATTTTAATAAAAAAAAGATGCAATGGCATCATTTGAAAACTGAGCTAATACATTTTGAAAATTACTTACGCTAATGACTGATGAAGTAGCTGACAAGTTTAAACCTTCAAGATCAGCCATCAGGCTTGGAGAAAGAGCTGGGATGGGAAGTGCAACTGGAGTGGACACCGGGTTGACTGTAAGTAAAGGGCCAAATTAGCACATGTGCATGAAAATTTAATTCATATTACTAAAAGCAACATTTTTATTTTGCTGGTAAATCTAATTAAATTACTTTGATTAATAAGTCTATGACAATTCTATTTAACATCTTGATTTAGTCAAGCTATTATCAAGTCATGGCAGTTATTAGTCTTAGCTTTCAAAACATAATGACAAATCCTATAACAAAATAAGAATATAAATACCTTGAGTAATACTTTTTGAAAATTTTAATCTCCTAACATTAACATTAATCACCCAGTAACTTAACTAAAAGAAAAAGATAAAGGAACATTTCTTCAGACTAATGTAAAGGATAACAACAGCTCTCAAGAGAGTTTTCAGTTGGGTTATAAGCCTTAAAAGAGTGTTTATTAAAACTTTTCTCTATTTTATTCTCCACTGTAATAATTATAAGGGGCCCAGACTACCTAATTCACTTCTAATTATACTCTGTCAGCAAAAGCTATGAGCTAGACAGAAATATTTGATTCTATCAATAAAAAAATTTGAAAATCTTTTTTAAACACAAATTTGATCACATCACTGTCATGCTTAGAACTCCTCAAAGATTTACAATTATCTACAAAAATAAAGTCCAGTTCCTTATTTAAATGTGCAAGGTCTTCTATGATTTAGCTCTGCACTGCCTAATAGAACTTTCTGAGATGATGGAAATGTTCCGTAACTGTAATGGCCAACATGACGGTCATTAGCCTGTATACCATTTGCACTCCTGAAATGTGGCTAGTGTGATCAAAGAACTGCATTTTAAAATTTAGTTAAATTTAAACAGCTACATGTGGCCAGTGGCCACCGTACTAGGCAGGTCTAGCTTAGCTCCAATTTCACCAGTCATTCCTATGTTTTAGCTCTACCAAGTACGTTTCCAAGATCTTGTTTCATGTCTCTGAACCTTGTATATTCTATTGCCTTTGCCTAAATGTCCTTCTCTGGCTTGTTCACCTTGCAATCTGTATCCATTAAGATATCACTGAGAGGGAAGGCACAACTAGACTCCCTGAAACACAGATTTTGTGTGTCTTCTTTGTTCTACTGGTATACTTGGATACACTTCTACAACTATGCTATGCTAAGTCACTTCAGTCGTGTCAGACTCTGTGCAACCCCATAGACGGCAGCCCATACTTCTCTTGTAATACAAATGTGTCTTTAAATGTTTTCATTTCTCCTGGTCTGTGTGAGAGGACTCGGCCACATTAATTTTCAGTACTTAGTCATTGTTCAACTGTTTGTTGAATGAAATAAATTTAATGTGGAAAAAGTTTTAGCTTCCAATAAGTTCTCATTCTACAACAACACTATAAAGTAAGTAACATTTACTTCATGTGGCATCACTTTCAAGCATCTTTTTCTCACTTTAGTCTCACAATACCTTGTAAGTTAGGCAGAACAAATATCAATTCATAGAATTATCAATAAGTATTTTTTGAACAATGGAGCAAGTGAGAGACAAAGTTCAAGATATGGTCCCTGACTTCAAGAAACTTAAAACCCAACTGAGAAAAAAAGATACACATGCTTGAAGACAAAAAAAAAAAAGTAACAATATAGTCCATAAATGATATTGCCAAAAGAAGAAAAGTTTCAAAAAGGAACTCTGAAAATCTCAACATGCCCAGAGCAAAAGCAGCGTGGAGGCTAGGTGGAGGAGGGAGTGGAGCCCCCATGTGCTCCCCTGCTCTTAAAGGAGTGCGTTCTTAGTGTGAGGCATTGCTATAGTATCTCCACGCTTCCTTAGACATACGTCAAAAACCACTAACGATTAGCAAGTGCCATAGGGAATTCCAAAAAAAAAAAGGATCAATGGGATAGAGTGGTAAGAGAAGGCTTGGTGAGTAGGAGGGAATGAAGCTCTGTTTTAAATTAAGGGTAGAATTCAAATTAAGAGGAAAGGAAGAAGCTGGTTAGTTACTGAATGAGATGATGTAAACAAAGGCTGAGAGGTGGGAATGAAAAGCTCAGGGGATTGGATTTATCCTATAAATCAAAGAGAACTATTAAAAATCTACTAGAAAGAGGAGTAGTAAGATATATATGGTACTGCATAATAATCAGTCAGAGGCTAGGGTAAGAGACAGACTGAAGAAATGTAAAGGGCACTCAGGTTGGCAGTGAGGAAGAATTTACGATAGTTTAGGCACGATATGATGAGGACTGAAGTAAGATAATGGTATGAATAGGCAGAAGAGGCATTTATATAAAGACTGTAAAATGAAGCATACGGAGATTAAAACTTGCAAGATCATTTTAAAACAAGTGAATGGAAGAACCACTGTAGGACTAGAAATTGGTTCTTCTAATTTGAATCAAAATGTGTTGCCTTTCCATGCAACATGTAACTTTTCCAGTGGGCTCTAAAGGCATGTTTGTCCATTTGTTTGTCTATCCAACCAATCCAAAATATTAGATGACCACGTAAGAAAGTATGAAATTGCCTCTGATTTTCATTACAGCTTGGCTAAAGACAGAGAAGAACAATTCACACCATAGGTAAGCCTGACTCTTACAGGAAAACATATAAGCTTTTAGTATCATTTCAGAAGACTGAGGTTCTGGCATTAAAGAAATGATTACACATCTGTTTACAGGTCTGGCAAGATGGAAGCTGGCACTGAAAGGTTATCCTAAATAGGATTCTGCAGGCAGCTGACTATGGTGAATTAATGAGTAAGAAATAAAACGACTCTATAGTTCTTTTTTTTTTTTAAAGGCATACAAATTAAAATGAGATACCATTTCCCCCTATCAAACTGGCAAAGTGAATTTTTAAATACAAAACCCAGCACTGGTAAACCAAGGTAAAGGGAATCTGGTACTCTCATACTACTACTGTGTAAGTTGGTAGCAACTCTGCGGAAGGTGATTTTCGACAGTAGAATTCTTCATAGCTTTTGTCTTGGTAATTCTATTTCCGGGAATTTACCTTAAGGATATAGTCATGTAGACAATGCAATATCATACTTACAAGGATGCATACAGCTCCACTGATTAAAGACAGCAATAAGTGGAAACAATAGTTAATTAAATAATAAGTTTTATTTCCAACAATAGTAAACTTACAGTATAAAGGATAACCTTACAGTCTTAAAAGTTGTTAGGAATATTTATGGTAAAGAAAGAAATTTGAATGATAAAGAGAGAAAGAGGCAAAGAATAAAACAGAATCTCAAATCTCCAATTTGGAGGAAAAAGGATTTGCCTATGAAAACATGCTGAACTGATTTGTTAAAATGCTAACCCATTTTCTTTTCAAAACCTTCTACAAAACACTTTCTTTACTAAAGTATATTTAATAATTAGACAGTTGTTCTTCTGATCAAAGTTATGCTTCAAAATCTCAGTAAAATTTTTAATATGTAAAAATTTTTAAATGAATAATTAAGGGGTATTAAAAACAAACAGAAATAGATCCTAGGTTAAGTGTAAGTTGGGATGAAATTTCCCTTAAAAAAAAACAACTGACATTTAAATTCTTAAAACTTAGTCTTTAAGAAAATCTTTATTTCTATATACTTTTAAAAAAGCTTTAAAAAGCAATAATAGAAATTGTATCATTTTATAGGTTTCTCTTTTCTCCTTAGCTGCCAGAAAATCCAGAGTCAAATGTAAGGAGAAAAGGAATGAGTACACTCTAGTACCTTGTAACATTTGACTCTTAATTCCTTTTTAAAGGTCTGACTTGAAGAAAAGTTATGACCAACCTGGATAGTATATTCAAAAGCAGAGACATTACTTTGCCGACTAAGGTCTGTCTAGTCAAGGCTATGGTTTTTCCCGTGGTCATGTATGGATGTGAGAGTTGGACTGTGAAGAAGGCTGAGTGCCGAAGAATTGATGCTTTTGAACTGTGTTGCTGGAAGAAGACTCTTGAGAGTCCCTTGGACTGCAAGGGGATCCAACAAGTCCATTCTGAAGGAGATCAGCCCTGGGATTTCTTTGGAAGGAATGATGCTGAAGCTGAAACTCCAGTACTTTGGCCACCTCATGTGAAGAGTTGACTCATTGGAAAAGACTCTGATGCTGGGAGGGATTAGGGTCAGGAGGAGAAGGGGACGACCGAGGATGAGATGGCTGGATGGCATCACGGACTCGATGGACATGAGTCTGAGTGAACTCCGGGAGATGGTGATGGACAGGGAGGCCTGGCGTGCTGCGATTCATGGGGTCGCAAAGAGTCGGACACGACTGAGCAACTGAACTGAACTGAACTGAANACGACCGAGGATGGGATGGCTGGATGGCATCACGGACTCGATGGACATGAGTCTGAGTGAACTCCGGGAAATGGTGATGGACAGGGAGGCCTGGCGTGCTGTGATTCATGGGGTTGCAAAGAGTCGGACACGACTGAGTGACTGAACTGAACCGAACTGAACTGAGGAGGACTATAATCAAAAAGACACAATGACTGTTGGCTTCCCTGTAGGGAAACTGGGACCTTCATACACTGCTCATGATGTTGAACGATGCAGTTGGTTTGGAAGACCATCTGGCAGTTTCTCAGGTTAAGCGTATCGTTACCCCGATGATCAGTTGTGTCCGACTCCTTGTAACCCCATGGACTGTAGCCCGCCAGGCTCCTCTGTCCATAGGATTTTCCAAGTAAGAATACTGAAGTGGGTTGCCATTCCCTTTTCCATTGATCTTCCCAACCCAGGGATGGAACCCACATTCCCTGTGTGTCTCATGCACTGGCAGATGGATTCTCTACTACTACACCACCTGGGAAGCCATTGTTACCCCAACGACCCAGCAATTTGACTCCTAGGTATATATATGCCAAGAGAAATGAAAACGTATGTTCACTCAAAACCTGTACATGAATGTTTATAGAGGCATTACTCATGAAAGCCTCAAAGTGGAAACAACCCAAATTCCCATCAACTGAATGGATATACAAAAGTGGTATAGAGGGAACTTCTCTAGTGGTCCAGTGGCTAAGACTCTGCGATCCCAATGCGAGGGGCCTGGGATTGATTCTGGTCAGGGAATTAGATCCCACATGCCTCAGCTAAGACCCAGCACAGCCAAATAAATAAATAAAAAAAATTTTTTTTAAAGTGGTATAGGGAATTCCTTGGCAGTCCAGTGGTTAAGACTTCACACTTGCAGAGCAGAGGGTGCAGGTTTGATCCCTGGTCGGGGAACTAGGATCCCACACGCCCAGCCAAAAAGAAAGAAAGAAAAGTGTTGTAGAAAAATAATGTAATGGTGCTGTGCTGCACTTAGGTGCCCAGTTGTGTCCGACTCTTTGCAACCCCGTGGCCCACCAGGATCTTTTGTCCACAGGGATTCTCCAGGCAAGAAAACTGGAGTGGGTTGCCATGCATGCCCTCCTCCAGAGGATCTTTCCAGGGATCAAACCCAGGTCTCCTGCATTGCAGGCAAATTCTTTACCATCTGAGCCACCAGGGAAGCCTGTGAATACTGGTGTGGGTGGCCTATCCCTTCTCCAGGAGATCTTCCCAACCCAGGAATCAAACCGGGGTCTTCTGCATTGCAGGCAGATTCTTTACCATCTAAGCTACCAGGGAAGCCGAACGCAATGGTATTTCAACAATAAAAAGAGATGACACATATGCTACAATATAGATGAACCTTGAAAAAATTCCTTTTGCTAAGTGAATGAAGAAGCCAGTCATAAAGAGTCACATGATGTATGTCTCCATTTATAAGAAAGGTCTGGAACAGGCAAATCCATATAAACAAAAAGTAGATGAATGATTCCCTAGGGCTGGGGAAGTGGTTGAGCAGGAAAATAGGGGAGTGACTTCTAGGGGTTTCTTTTTGTAGTGAGGAAATGTTCTAAATTGATTGTGATGATGTTTGCACGAGTCTGTGAATATGCTAAAACCCATTGAATTATATTCTTTAAATGGGTGAATGGGGTACGGTATGTGAATGATAACTTAAAGTTGCTATTGAAAAGATGCAAAATGAAAATGAAAACAAATGAAAAGCTTAGAGGAGTGTCTGGCACAGAAAAGAGGGCTCTATGGGTGTTGGCTGTGACCAGGCCTTTTCATCATCTCACAACTGTATTTCCTGGCCTGGTCTAGTCCTCCCTGGGCTCCTGGCGTGTCTCAACCCCTCCAACCCACACTGCACACTGTAGCCAGATAGAGCTTTCCACAGTTATATCAAAGTGCCCTAGGACTTCGCTGGGGGTCCAGGAGCTAAGACTCCATACTCCCAGGGCAAGGGACCCAGGTCTGACCCCTGTTCAGGGAATTAGATCCCACATGCTACACCTAAAGATCCTGCCTGTTGCAATTAAGACCCGGTGTAGCCAACATAAATAAATAAATTAATTAAAAAAAAAAACAACAAAAAACAAAAAACAAAGTGCCCTTGGCTCAGATCTCTCCCTATCCACCCTCCACCCCAGTGCCTTAAGATAGTCATGTTCCTTATGATAGCCTTCAAGCCTCCCCTCTACACGCCCCCTCCATGTGGCCTCTCCTCTCCAGACTGTGCTGGAGCCAAAGACCTCTTCAGTCACTGCGCGTCTTTCAGTTCCTCAGACGCCCCGTGCTGTCTCCTGCCTCCTGGCCTTCGCACCTGCTCCTCTGCCTGGAGCACCCTTACCCTCTTTCTCCAGCCAATCTTGCTTCCTCTGTCATGGCCCTACTTATGCCGACCAACCAACAGCCCTGTGGGTGCAGGGGCTATGACATACTCAACACCATCTCCTGGATTTATTATTATTATTATTTTTTTAATGGCCCTGCCGGGTAACATGTGGGATCTTAGTTCCCCAACCAGGAGTCGAACTTGTACCCTTGGCAGTGGAAGTGCGGAGTCTTAACCAGTGGATCATCAGGGAAGTCCCTCCCCTGACTTGCATATCAACACAAAAGCACAGGCTACACTGTCCCAGAGACCTGAGTTCAGACTCCAGCTCCACTTCTTTTTTTTGACTGCACCACAAGGCCTATAGGATTTTAGTTCCCTGACCAAGGGGAACCTCAAGCCACTCGCAGTAGAAGCTCCCAGTTTTAACCACTGGACTCCCAAGGCATTTCTCGGCTCCACCTCTTACTGGCAGAGGAACCTCAGAAAACACCTTCCCTGGTTGGTCCTCAGTCTATTCTCTAAAGTGAAGGTCGGGGCTCTCCTGGTGGCTCAGTGGTAAGGAATCCGACTGCTAATGCAGGAGACGCGGGTTCGATCCTTGGTCTGGGAAGACTCCCACATGCCTCAGAGCAGCTAAGGCCTCGAGCCACAACTGTTGAGCCTGTGCTCTAGAGCCCGGCAGCCCCAACTACTGAGCCCAGGTGTCGCAGCTACTGAAGCCGGAGAGCCCTAGAGTCTGTGCAGCACAAGAGAAGCCACTGCAACGAGAACATGCCCTGAAACTAGAGAGCAGCCCCTGCTGGCCGCAACTAGAGGAAGCAGCGGCGAAGACCCTGTGCAGCCAAAAATAAATATGATCAAGAAAATAAAAACTAAAGCGAAGATGATAGTCTCTAGCCTGCCTATCCTGTGTGTGATCACCTTTCACATGGAATGCTGGCCTCAGACACACTGGGGAGCAACAGGGGCTTTCAGGGTGTCAATGCAGTCACTGGTTAACTACCACCATATTAGTAAAACGGACCCTAGAAAATTGTGGGCATTTTGGAGGAGAAACATTCTCACCAACATGAGCGCTCCGACAGGCCCAGCACGAGAGTGCCCATCAGCGCGGCACTGTCGGTAATCGCGCTGGCGCCAAGTCGCTCAGTCGTATCCGACTCTTTGTGACCCTATGGACTGTCGTCTGCCAGGCTCCTCTGTCCAGGGATTCTCTAGGCAAGAAAACTGAAGTGGGCTGCCGTGCCCGCCTGCAGTGGATCTTCCCAACCCAGGGATCGACCCGGTGTCTCTTATGTTTCCTGCATTGGCAAGTGGGTTCTTTATCACTAGAGCCACCTGGGAAGCCTATTGGTGATTAGAGACAGTTACTGAGAGCCTCCTAAAGAATTCCCTGGCGGTCCAGTGGTTAGGACTGCATGCTCTCACTGCTGAAGGCACAGGTTCAACCCCTGGTTGGGGAACTAAGATCCCACAAGCTACAGGAACCAGGCAAAAAAAAAAAAAAAAGCCTCTTATGTGCCAAGTGCTGTACTAAGCTCTTTCCACTGATGAGTGACTTTAAAAAAATTTTTTTTAAACACAACTCACATTTAAATTTAAATAGCCACAAGTGGCTAACGGCTACTATGTCAAACTATAACTTTAGAATTCACAGATTTTGCCCTTTGCAAAGAACACGAGCATTTGTAAGGTTATTTCCAAACTTAAAAAAAATTTTCTCCTTTCTTTCTTCCTTTTTTGTTTAAAACAAATCTCTTACTTTATCTTTTTTTCCATTAAATTTTATTTTGAAATAAATTCAGACCTATAGGAAAGTTGCAAACCTATATTTTCATATTTGTTTTATCTTTCTCTCTGTGTATACACAACACATACATGTAACATGNAAAAAATTTTCTCCTTTCTTTCTTCCTTTTTTGTTTAAAACAAATCTCTTACTTTATCTTTTTTTCCATTAAATTTTATTTTGAAATAAATTCAGACCTATAGGAAAGTTGCAAACCTATATTTTCATATTTGTTTTATCTTTCTCTCTGTGTATACACAACACATACATGTAACATGTATAATTATATGGATAGGTATAAAGTTTTTTCCTAACTATATGAGAATAAGTTGTAGAAATCATGCCCCTTTTAAGCTTTTTTGATCTCAGCCCTCCATTCAAAGTAGATTTCACTGTCTAACCCTGTATACACAAACTGATACATGTATAACTGAGACAATAGTTTCATAAAACCAGTATTTAACATGTGATCCATTCCGACACTGTTACGACCCATTGAATATATTTCAGAACTCTCTATGACCCGCAGTTAGAAAACGGCCCTCATACGGCAACAACCTCACAAAGTAGGTTGTATTATATGCCCATTTTGAGTCTGGGGAAAGTAAGGCAAGTTTAGGTAACTGGGCCAGGATCACACAGCTATAATCTATATTTACTCAGCCAAGGAGTGTCTACTGAGCACCAGCTATATGCTGGATGGGCCTCCCAGGTGGCTCAGGGATAAAGAATCTGCCTGCTAATGCAGGAGATGCGGGTTCAATCCCTGGGTAGGGAAGATCCCCTGGAGAAGGAAATAGCAACCCACTCCAGTATTCTCGTCTGGGAGATCCCATGGACAGAGGAGCCTGGCAGACTACAGTCCATGGGGCTGCAAAGCGTCAGACACGACTGAGCGACTAAGCACAGCACACCACATGGGCACCAGAGTCTGTGCCTTCAGGACTCAGTCCTGCAGAGCCACTGAGATCAATCAAAGCCCAGTTCATTCAAGCCCCTCCTTTTTCTGATGGGGACAGGGAGGCTCAGGCTCACTAGCTCTGAAGAGACCTGAGCCACCGTAAGAAGGCAAGGACTCCCCTAGGCCTCAGGTACAGCCCATACTTCCAGGTGCAGTCCCAGCTGTGACCAGCAGGGAGGCTAAGTGAAATTTTATAGAATGCAAGATTAAGAGAAAGGTAGTAATCTGGCAATCCAAAACTCACAGTGACTCAGCATCTCTCAACTTCTCCCTCTTACTTCCTCCCCATGAAATGTTTATCAGCAAATTTGTTTCTCCCGTTCCCACAAGTCAACATCCTCACTAGGTCTTCCCTGGGGAGGTGGAAAGAAGTGGGGCTAAAGGGGAATTTTGAGTCACAATCCCTCCCAGGGAAAGTTGGGCTAGGAGGCAGCTGAGAGTGGGATCCTGGCGGCCTCCACCCTTTGGGGGCACCCAGATAGTCAGTATCTTCAGAGTCACTCAGGCCAGCAAGGGTGGGGCCATATATCTGGACAGGCCAGACTCTGCTGGGAGTTGGTGAAGTTGGGGTGGTGGGGGCTGGGTCCTGCTGCATGATAATTATCCCCTTTCCTGCCCCCTTTCCTGGGGGCAACTCTGAATTTTCAGCCCTCCTTGACTTTCCTGGGACCTGTGTCCCCAAGTCTTCACCCTTGTCTCCATGATCTTTCCATTAGGTACTCATAGCAGCTTACCCCTCCGTTTTTCAATGTTAAAATCCTTGGTGCTCAAACCAAGTGCTGGCGGGCTCTGAGTGGTTAAGAGCAAGTGCCAGGTAACAAATTTCAGCATTGCCCCTTTCCAGTTATGTGACACTGGGCAAATCACTCAGGGAGACTCGGGTTTTCTCTCATTTGTCAGGTAAGGTGATACTAGTTCCCATCTCACATAAGTGCTATGAGGATTCAACGCAAATGGCAAGAGGGCACTGCTGGGCACAGGCCTGGCGTAGTGAAGCCCTTGCTGGGTGTGCAACCACCCACCACCATCACTACGAGCACACCAACTGTCTTTCATAAGAGCATTGGATCGCTACAGTTCCCCAGCCTCCCAGGGCCATTTCGT
>SJYX01007389.1:0-10744 GCA_006410675.1 Oreotragus oreotragus
CTGATTATACAGCTGGCAAAACCTCACGATTCCAACACATTCTGAGATGGTCTAATTTAGTGAAAGGTCTGAATCAGTTTGAAGCATGTGGTTTTGTAGCTCTGACGATCTTAATTACCTTCAACTCAGACTAAGCCTAGAAACTCATTCTTTCAGATTGTGGCCTCTGGAGCTTGGGGGAATTTGCAGCAACAAGCTGATAAAGATGGTTCATAATTAGCATCTCAATTGTGCAGTATTAATCACCTCCTTCCTGTTGTTGTTCAGTCACTCAGTCATGTCCTACTCTTTGAGACCCCATGGACTGCAGCACGCCAGGCTCCTCTGCCCTTTGCTATCTCTTGCAGTTTGCTCAAATTCTTGTCCATTAAGTCCCTGATACTATATGACCATCTCATCCTCTGCTGCACCCTTCTCCTTTTGCCTTCAGTCTTTCCCGGCATCAAGATCTTTTCCAATGAGTCGGCTCTTTGCATCAGGTGGCCAAAATATTAGAGCTTCAGCGTCAGCATCAGTCCTTCCAATGAGTATTCTGGGTTGATTTCATTTAGGATTGACTGGTTTGACCTCCTACAGAATGTATGCTTCTTATCTCTCTAAATAAATCCACATCTTATCTATCACTTTGTCTCTCACTGAGTTCTTTTCTGCAACTAGACTAAGAGAACCTATGCTTTATTAAGTCCTGAGACCAGGTGTGTGATTTCAGTTAAAACACAGTGGGTTCAGGTCCTAACCTGGGTTTAGGCTGGATTCTAGTCCTGGCACATGGATTCTAGTCCTGGCACATGGATTCAATTCCCATCTGAGGTGCCTCAATTAATCTTATCAACAACCTTATTATTTATTATTGTTACCCCTCAGTTTATATTTAGGGAAACTGAGATCCAGAGAAATGATGTTAAAATGCCTAAAACATGTTCCCATATTTTCCAATAATCCTTAGTATCTCAGTATTTTTCAATGATATCCAAAGGCCAAAAGAAATACCTAGTAGTTCTGTTTATTAAGTTGTTAGGTCCAAACAACTACTTATAAATATTTATGTCCTAATAGCTCAGTAGTTATTGGAAAAAATAATTCATACAAGTTGAAAGAAAAAAAATTATTCCATCTTGAATAAGCAGAATTACATAGTAATGGGATGTGTGTGCCTGTTGGGCGCTATACATCTAAAAACTTAGAATCAGGTGGGATGTTGCCATCTTCTTTTCTTGTTCTACATTGGTTTTCACATGGTATTTGCTTTTTATTATTATAAACACTGAACACCCAGCTTTGCAAGGATCTGATATCATCAGAATGAATGTAGCACAAATGAGCTGTAGTTTGTGGATGTCTGATAGATATGATTGTGTTCCTTTTGAACATTTCAGATAACAAGTGGGGGACTTCCCTGGGGGTCCAGGGGTTAAGACTTCCTGATTCCAGTCCAGAGGGTGTGGGTTCAATCCCTGATCGGGGAAACTCGCAGCCAAAACAAACAAACAAACAAACAAACAACCTTTTAGGGAATTCTCTGCTGGTCCAGTGGTTAGAACTCTACACTCTCACAGCCAAGGGCCCAGGTTTTCAATCCCTGGTCGGGGAACTAAGATCCCATAAGTCATGTGGTGTGGTCAAAAAGTGGCACTGGTACCCGGATGTGTTTGTGGAAGTGCCCAGGGGTACCTTGGAACACAGTTTGGGAACTGTGGGTCTGTGAAGGTGGGGCTAGTGAAAACAGGGCCTTGAACCTAAGCATTCTTGCTCCTGAGCCCATATGTTCTGTGCTAGGCTGTTTTGTTTAGTGTGTCCCATCCCATAGCCTGTACTCATAAAGGAAACAGACATTCATTCAGCAGATGCTTTACGAGCTGCTACTCTATCCCAGACCTTGGGGTGGGGTTGGGGAGGGGACAGAGATTCATTGGCTCTAGGGCTTGTTTTTTCAATCATTTTGTCATGTCGGAAAAGAATTGCAATTCAACTACAGTGGAAGGACGTACAAAATACCACCTTATCGAGAGAGGGGATCCTGGAGGTGATGTGGGGGTGGGACTGATGTAGCTGCTATGACAGCTTATTTAGGCTACACTGATAGAGATTTGGGTTTGGGAATGAAGCAAGTGCTGCCCTTTTCATTCTGTGCAGATCACTCCAGAATTATGTTCAGGCTGGAGAAGAGACAAATCAAGGGTTTCAGTAAGCATCTTGTCACCTCTGCAGGGTGCTATGGACCGAAGCAGGAGGCCCGAACCAATACTAAGCCTGTGATGAAGAACTTTGAGCAGAGAAGATGCTGAGCACCCTGTCACTGGAGCTAGGTAAGGAAGGGTGTGTGGTAGAGTCCTTCTTCAAAGGGGGCTGGGCCAGCTGGCCTTCAGGGTCCTCTCCAACTCTGAACAAGGCTGATTTTGTGAAGCTGTTTCTCACTGTCCACACTTGTCTCCTTTTGTCACTGACTCTGAGAAGCCAACACGCCTGTCACTGACCTTGAGACAGCATTGTCATTGTCTCAGACATGAAAACTGACATTGGAAATTGAGTTCCCTTGGTTCATTTGAGGCACATTTGCCTTGGAATCCCAGCAGCACCTCCTGCCTGAGGTTGGGGTGGGGGGAGGAGAGTGGAAAGCCTGCTTCCTGACATCTCTTAGAGGCTGGTGGCACTGACTGCTTGCTGGAGATGGAAGGTGGGCACCTGATTCCCCTCAATGCTGCCAAAGTGACCCTGAAAAACACACAACTCACCTTGGCTCCCTCCTGTTTCTGTAGGGGCTTCCCACTGTTGACTGGATAAAGTCCAAACTTCCATATTTGGCACTGAGGTCCCCTTAAGGCAAGGCCTCTTCCTAACTTACCAGCCTCATCTTTCCCGAAAGCGCTGTGGTCTAGTCATACTGGGTGACTCATAATTCTCTGGAAACAGGGTTCCCTGTTCCTTTGCTGATGTTGTTCCCTCTGCCTGATTTATTCTTCGTGGTTTGTCTACTTGGTAAATTCTACTCATTCTTGTAGGTCTGGCTCAGTCCTATCCTTTGTTATGGATAATTTAAAGTAATTTAGTTTCCAATTTTATGGTTTGGCGTTCTGGGCTGGGCTCAGCTGGATGGTTCTTCTGGATCAGCCTGGGATCACTAGTTGGTCTGCAGTGTGCCAGTGGGTTTCCTGGGACTGGCTGGCTTATGATGGGCTCACTGGGACTTCTGAGATGATGAGCAGGAGGGTCTCTCTCTGCATAACCCCATGTGGTCCTCATCCTCTAGGAGGGTAGCCCAAATTTCTCCACTTTGAGATTTCCAAGGACTGCAAAAGAGGACAAGCCCCATTTCCCAAGAACTTTTCAAATCTTTGCTTGTATCATGTTTGCTAGCATCCTATTGGCCAGAACAAGTCACCTGACTGAGTCCAGCATCCGAGTGGAAGGGCATTCAAAGTACCATAGCAATAAGGTGCACATATGGGGTGTGGAGGGGATTTGGTACCATTTTTGCAATCTTCCACAGCTAGACAGCTTGCAGGCCAAGAGGATCTGTTTGAGCTCGCTGGGATGTGAGCTCCTGGAGGCCTCAGTTTGAGATGCCTTAAATCCCCCAGAGGCCTGGCATAGAGCAGGTAGTTACTAACTTCTCCCTTCAATATCCACACGGCCAACTTGAGCCTTTGACTCAAAGGAACGGTCAGAGACCCCAAGGTGAAGCTAGTTTCAGGAAGAGGGAAGGAAAGACAGACAATCTTTAACACAATTTTGCTCAGCAGCTCAATGTTGTAATTTGTCCCAGAGAATGATTTGATCTGATTCAGCCACAGTCTGGTCTTCACCTTTAAATGTTGGGAACTGCATAAATCAGCACATTTCCCCCAAAGCAGAGTCTATATACAGCACTAACAGGCTGCTCGCCATAATTAGGCCTCTAGCAATGATTGTTTTTGCTCCCTGAGTTTTATCACCAGCCTCCTCAGGGAAGGAAAGGAGAATGATGAGTGTTATGATGTTTGTGTGCACCTTCAGTGCTTGAGAGGTCTGGGGTAGGTGTACTAATGGAGGCTCTGGTCTGCAGTCCATCATCTCCTCTTCTAGCCTCAGTTTTTTTGTCCTGCACCATCCTCATGGGGTCTCCCTATGTGCATGTGGTCACTCCGCTCTGCATTTCCCATTCCTTTCCACCTCCTTCATCCCCATTCAGTTAACCTCCTCTTTGGCCCTTTGAGACTAAGAATGCATACACTGGGCACGGTCTACTCTTGGAAGGAAAGACCCAGAGAAGAATTGAAGCAGGTGCTAGAAGCAGGCTCACGGCATTTAGGCATGGAATTCTGGGGATTTGGGGAACTGCAGTGTGGTCTTGCTTGGAAAATCTCGTGGACGGAGGAGCCTGGTAGGCTGCAGTCCATGGGGTCACTAAGAATCGGACACGACTGAGTGACTTCACTTTCACTTTACACTTTCATGCATTGGAAAAGGAAATGGCAACCCACTCCAGTGTTCTTGCCTGGAGAATCCCAGGGATCGGGGAGCCTGGTGGGCTGCCGTCTATGGGGTTGCACAGAGTTGGACATGTGACTGAATTGACTTAGCAGCAGCAGCAGTGTGGTCTAGGAATGTGGAGGGGCTATCGGTGAGCACAGCCTTTTGGACCTCCAGATTCCTTACCCTGTGGGCAGGAGTGTTGGTTATTGGAAGGTCAGAGAAGAACCCTTCAAAGTAGGGTCCTCAAGGCATTTCAAACCAAGTGACAAGGCAGGAGGCCCTGGTCACTGGAATCTAAGGGTGATTCTCTGGGTGTGTGCAAAGCTAGAGAGGCTTGGGGGTCCCAAAATCTGATGCAGTCCCACTGCTAGCAGGACTAGGCCTCCAGAGTTCTAGGTATCACTTGCGCGGAGCCCGGCTTATTTGAATTTCTGGAAGCAGCTGCCATGACCCCTCTTATTTGCAGATCCCTCTGCTGAAATGAAAAGCTTTAGCATCTGTTTCTATTTGGCTCTCACTAAAGACCTGTGGGGTCACAGGAAAGGGAGTCTTGCCCTCACTGAACAGATGAGGAAGCTGAGGCTCAGGGAGGTAATGTGATTTGCCACAGGTCACACACCTGTCAGTGGTGGAGCTAGGCTTGAGTCCCAATGCTGGGCTCATGTACAGTACCCCTGCTACCACACCTATTGCATCTACTGAATTTTAAGATAGGTCCTTTTTTTTTCTTTAGAATAGATCCTTTTTTGGGGGGCGCTGTGCTGGGTATTCACTGTGGCACGTGGGCTCAGTATCTGCACAGTGAGGTGGTGAGGGCTTAGTTGCCTCTCAGGATGTGGGGTCTTAGTTCCCCGACCGGGGACTGAGTCCACATCGCCTGCATCGGAAGGCAAATTCTTAACCACTGTACAGCTAGGAAAGTCCCTGGAAAAGATCTTAAATGTCTGTTTATATCACTCATCCCTATAACTGTATGAGCTCTCTTTTAATGATGGCAGTTGATGCTGTGCCCAGGCTTTTGCTGTTATGAATGACGTGGCAGTGAATATCCTTGTACTGTTAATGCAACACTTGAGGTCTGGGATAGAATCCCACCACTGTCCTATTGTGGACAGTTATTAAAGCTCACTTTCCCCTTTGATATGCCAGGAGTAATAATGCCATCTGTGTGAGATGTTGAATAAATAAATGAATGGATAATTAAAGTGATAGCAATAGTGAAGATGAAGGTGGCAATGATGATGATGGTGACATCTGGTCTACCTGACAATTATATTCCTTGTTGGGCATTTTGGTTTACACACCAGGTGAGTTTTGTTGGTCTGAGGCAGCATCTCTGTACCTAATGTAGCCTGGGGCTCCCAACAAGACTTAGCCAGTTTAAGTTCAGAATTGAGGCTCTGATGAGTTCACCTAGGTCTTACACTCTATCTACCCTTGCTCTCTATCACTTTAAATACCACCTATATGCTGATGACTGCCAGGTATATATTTATAGTTTATACCCTTTCCACTGAGTTCCAGAAATATCTATCCATCCTGTTGACTCAGTCTTCAAAAAAAATCCCCTAATTTTTCACCATTTCCCCTACTTTAGTTCACAATGTCATCATCTCTCTTGCTTTCTTCCAACTTCTTTATTGAAGACTTAAGCTTGTTTGCATTAACTCTCTTGAGTTTTATGATGAATACCTTTAAAACTATATATTTTCCTCCAGGTATTGCTTTACCCTATTGTCCCATATTTTGACAAGTAGTACTTAGTTGCTTAGTTATTATACTCGCTTTATTATTTCATAGATTATTTAGTAGTATATATTTAGTTCTCCTGTTCATTTCTTCCTTCTAGAATGCAAGCTCCACGAGGACAGGGGCATTGCCTAGTTTGTTCGCTACTGTATTCTCTGAACAGTGCTCGACACATAGGTGGAGCTCAATAATCACTGGGAGAGTTCATGAATCGCTGAGGCAACTAGATACTAGACCAGCGCTAGTAGTGGAGTCAGTCGCTCTGCTGCTGCTGCTGCTGCTAAGTCACTTCAGTCGTGTCCGACTCTGTGTGACCCCATAGACGGCAAGCAGCCTACCAGGCTCCTCCATCCATGGGAGTTTCCAGGCAAGAGTACTGGAGTGGAATGCCATTGCCTCCTCCTGCATACAGTGGCATTATCATTGGAAGGCAGCTGTCTGGCCAGAAACTACGTCTCCCACTCACCCTCCCCACCTGCAGTTCCTGCCAAGTAGCCAGTGAATGCCAGTGGGAGATAAGCAAAAATGAAGAGCTGGGGCATTTCAGAAATGGGTGTGTCTGTCTTCACCACTGTCTCTTTCCCTACCTGCAGGCTACAAGGTGACAACTCGGAGCTAGCAGTTAACAGAACCACAAGACAGAAGTAGGCAGGGTCCCTGAAACACTCTGAGGGAAAAGAGCCACTCTGCCAGGGACACTGTGAAGTTGTTCAGTCATGTGCGACTCTTTGCAATCCCATGGACTGTAGCTTACCAGGCTCCTCCATCAATTGAATTTTCCAGGCAAGAGTACTGGAGTGGGTTGCCATTTCCCTCTCCAAGGGACACTGTAGTGGAGTGTATTAATCCAATGCAATTTAGAAGCTGTTATAGCAGTTGGTGACTTCCCTGCTGGCTCAGTGGTAAAGATTCCGCCTACCAATGTAGGAGATGTGGAATGTGGGTTTGATACCTGGTCTGGGAAGATCCCCTGGAGGAGGAAATGTCAACCCACTTCAGTATTCTTGCCAAGAGAATCCCATAGACAGAGGAGCCTGGGGGGCTACAGTCCATGGAGTCACAAGAGTCAGACACGACTTAGTGGCTAAAGAACAACAATAGCAGTTGGTGTTACCAGACTTAGAGGTATGCATTCATTTTCTAATACTTTAAGTACATTTTCTTCTAAAAAGAAAAAAAGGGGAGGGGGGAATAGCCAGTGAAAAAGCAAACCCCTGGGACTTCCCCGCTGGTCCAGTGGTTAACACTTCACCTTCCAATGCAGGTTTGATCCCTGGTCGGGGAGCTAAGATCCCATATGCCCTATGGCCAAAAAACCAGGACATAAACAACATAAGCAATATTGTAACAAATTCAATAAAGACTTAATTAAAAAGAAAAAGCAAACCCCTAATTTTTGACTCTCCCTGGTCCGCAACAATTAAATAAAATATGGATCTTGATAAGCATGTATTTTAATCAGTGTGTCATCTCTTGAGTTTCATTCCTTAGCCCCAAGGAATCAGTATTACACCAAGGAGTCTACTGACAGAATCCCACGAACATAAGATTGCATTACTGTCAGAAAGGCTGTTTAGATATTCATAAAACTTGCATTAAGAGATTCAAACTTTTGTTGTCTTGAGTCACAGAATGAAACAACTGACAGCCGAAGTATGTAGGCAAATGTTTCACAACCTTTTATAATGGGGAAAGAAAGGAAAGCAACAGTAGTATATGTAATGCTGCAAGTTTAGGATTCAGAAATCTTCATATTCATCTTTCATATTACTTCCTCTCTCATGATCAACAAGACTGTAAAGCTCTTAGGATTCAACTCTAGTAAAATTAGGGCACGGAGAAGGCAATGGCACCCCACTCCAGTACTCTTGCCTGGAAAATCCCATGGACGGAGGAGCCTGGGAGGCTGCATCCATGGGGTCGCTGAGTCAGACACGACTGAGCGACTTCCCTTTCACTTTTCACTTTCATGCATTGGAGAAGGAAATAGCAACCCACTCCAGTGTTCTTGCCTGGAGAATCCCAGGGATGGCGGAGCCTGGTGGGCTGCCGTCTGTGGGGTCGCACAGAGTTGGACATGACTGAAGCAACTTAGCAGCAGCAGCAGCAGCAAAATTAGGGCAATAATTTACACCTGAATTCAAGTCCTTACAAGGATTTGTGTGCATGCTCAGGTGAGCACCTATGTGTTTTAAGAATGGATAGCAAAATCTGATTAACAAGTTGTTCTTTTCTTAAATAGCAAATATATAGTAGCCCTCCCATGAATCATGTCTCAACTAGAAAGTATAGTGCAACAATGGAGAATCTGCTTTAANTGAATTCAAGTCCTTACAAGGATTTGTGTGCATGCTCAGGTGAGCACCTATGTGTTTTAAGAATGGATAGCAAAATCTGATTAACAAGTTGTTCTTTTCTTAAATAGCAAATATATAGTAGCCCTCCCATGAATCATGTCTCAACTAGAAAGTATAGTGCAACAATGGAGAATCTGCTTTAAAAGCAACTTCTCCATTCAATAATTCCCCTCCCGTGAAGAAACAGATTCTATGTGCAGATAAAGAGTAATGAGAACAAAAAGATTTGCTTTAATCACCTTTCCTAGTTTATGATCTAATGGGGATAAATGTATTGGTATTATAAACATTTCAAGGAAAAAAAGAAAAAGGCCAGGGTGAGGGGTGAGGAGGAATATACGAATAAGCCCATCCATGAAAGAAACAGTCTTAGAAACAAGCAGCTGCTTCAGCTTTTACAGCACCTGTCTTACTGGCTTCCAAAGCCATGTAAGGCATGCTTAGAAATCTGTTCCTTCTCACCCAGCCCACGGAGAGAAGTGTTTTTCTTTTTTAACTCTTAAACCACCAGTTTGTTATCAGCTCATATGTCTAACATGAAGTCTTAGCATTTCAGATTTAATGCTTTTCTTCAGACTTAATATTTTTCTTTAGGAACATGGATTTCATAATCTGAATTCTCATTTTCATTTTACAAAAACAATTGTGTTAGCTATTTTTCAAAAAATAAAAATTTCAACTAAGCAAAAACTAAAAAGTAAAATTCCTTACTATTCCTTTACCCCAAATTAGTTATCTTATGGATATATAATAGTATGTATATATGTATTACATACATGCTTTTAAAATGGGTTCATACTTACACATTCCATCCTACAATCTGATTTTTTTGAAATATTTGGTTATCTCTTTTTAATATGAATTTCTCAGTAAATGATCACCTTTGTTTTGTTGTTATTCAGTTGTTAAGTTGTGGGTCTTTTGTGACCCCATGGATTGTAGCCCCGCAAGTCCCTCTGTCCTTGAGATTTCCCAAGCAAGAATACTGGAATGGGTTGCCATTCTTTTCTCCAGGGGCTTTTCCTGACCTAAGGATTGAACCCACATCTCACGTCTCCTGCATTGGCAGGTAGATTCTTTACCACTGAGCCATCAGGGAAACCCCAAATGACCACCTACAACATTGTTAATAGTTGATTAATATTTTAAATTTAAAAAGTCCCTTTTAAACTCCTTACCAAACTTGAGACAGTGTTGCAAAGTAATTTTTAATGTACAGTTGGTTAGTTAAACCATCAATCCTGTTGAGAATAAGGATGAATAACACAACATAAGAAAAAGGCATCATTGCTCTCACAGTACCTTTTTTTGCCATATGTTCTAGCCTGATGCAACTTCCAAGGAAATGGTAGTAAGCCCTCATCTCTGCCTCTGTGATCCCTACAGAGGTGCAAGGTAAGTATCTAGGGTCTTGCTGTCCACAACGCGTACACCAAGAGGCCATTGTATTCCGGAAGTGCTGCCACTGCTCTCTCCTCGCTCCTCTCTTGGCACTGCACTTACATAAACATGTTTAATCCTTTCTCCTGGCTAATCTCTCTGAAGTTCACTCAAGGGCATTTCATTGCTGACAGTTTATCCTTTGGATTGGAGAGTGTTCATAGGATTATAGACCCAACAGATGACCAAATCTCTTCCTCAGGAAACTGGGGGATGAGGAAGTCAGATAGAGAGGGAAATCCTAATGTCAGTGAGAATTAGAATGTTTTTTCTTTTTTTAGAGGAATCACTTCATAAGATATATATCAGACCACTGGATATTTTAAAATAAAATAGGTACTTTCCTGGTGGTCCAATAGTTATGACTCCAAGGTTCCACTGCAGGGGATACAAGTTTGATACCTGTCCAGGGAACCAAGATCCTGTATGCTGCCTGGCATGGCCAAAAATTAAATAAATAAATACAAATAATAGACAAATATAAAAATTTTAAAGGATGCTTTTAAGAAAATGTATTCCAGGCCTCAATTCTCATCCTTTCTCCAGGTTGCCAAGGAATAAAATCTACAGAATTAACACTCAACCAATAGAAGTCAATTACTTAAGTATGCCAACATACATTGGCAGAGTTAAATGATAATACTTCAGATCCTGAATTGGATGTCCCCAACATTTTTGGCCTTAGAAAGCATCACTAAGAACAAAGCTAGTGGAGGTGATGGAATTCCAGTTAAGCTGTTTCAAAT
>SJYX01007392.1:6293-19050 GCA_006410675.1 Oreotragus oreotragus
GTATATTCAAAAGCAGAGACATTACTTTGCCGACTAAGGTCCGCCTAGTCAAGGCTATGGTTTTTCCTGTGGTCATGTATGGATGTGAGAGTTGGACTGTGAAGAAAGCTGAACACAAAATAATTGATACTTTTTAACTGTGGTGTTGGAGAAGACTCTTGAGAGTCCCTTGGACTGCAAGGAGATCCAACCAGTCCATTCTGAAGGAGATCAGCCCTGGGATTTCTTTGGAAGGACTGATGCTGATGAAACTCCAATACTTTGGCTGCCTCATGTGAAGAGCTGACTCATTGGAAAAGACCCTGATGCTGGGAGAGATTGGGGGCAGGGTGAGAAGGGGACAACAGAGGATGAGATGGCTGGATGGCATCACCAACTCGATGAACACGAGCTTGGGTAAACTCTGGGAGTTGGTGATGGACAGGGAGGCCTGGCATGCTGTGATTCATGGGGTCGCAAAGAGTCGGACACGACTGAGCGACTGAACTGCACTGAAGACTGGTCAAGACTTGTACCTGCCATGTCAGTGTTCTTCTTGACCTTGAAACTTCCCTCACACTAGCTCATGTCTTTAGTTCACTTAGTGTTTAAAACTTAAATAACCGGATGTATGAATCCAAAGGTTTACAAGCCACAAGGAATTTAGTTCTCACCTAGTGCCTCCTACCCACAGCCTAAAAGAGCTGAGATTTAGAAAGGCATATTTAGAAAGCCAAGCAAATTTTAACCCAACCCTTCTTGCTATGGGAGGACACCATCCTGGACCAGGAGAAGCAGTAAATAGATATTTTCATGCTCTTTGGATGCTTAGAAGGAAGTAGCTAACAACAGGAATATTCGTGCCCTTTTCAGAGTACACATCTTTGGTATAAAACACTTCGTGCCTGTGGGCATGCTCAGTCACTTTAGTCATGTCAAACTGTTTGCGACCCTAGGTACTGTAGCCTGCCAGGCTCCTGTGTCCATGGGATTCTCCCGGCAAGAATACTGAAGTGAGTTGTTATGCCTTCCTCCAGGGGATCTCCCGACCCAGGGATCGAACCCACATCTCTTCTGTCTTCTGCATTGGCAAGCAGGTTCTTTACCACCAGTGCTATGTGGGAAGTCCATAAAACACTAAGGGGTTACCATCTCATGAAATAGTGGGTGGTATAGTATAAAAAGTCAAGAGACGTGGTTTGTAATCCCAGATTGAACCACACCATGTGTATGACTTTTGGCTTCTATGCAGAGTGACAACCTGGAGCTTTCCATAAGGCTAGACTGTTTCATTATTTCTCATAACCATCTGGGTTGCTATGGAAGCTTCTATGTTGCCTCTGCAACATAAATATTTGCCAAAAAACACGATCCTCATCCAACATTTGCTCTCATCCAACATTTGCTCTCATCCTGGAGAGACTGCTTGCAGCTGAGCAATACTAGGCATCCCAGGATAAATGCTGTAATGTTGAGGTAATTGCAGCATTGGTAGTGCTAAAGGCATGCCAGAAGCTGACTTGGGGGGAGGGTTCCCCCTCCATTTCCCTGAATGCGCCTCTTGGCACTCTGTCCATCTTGGAGAATGAAGACTGGCAAATTGCCTGCCTGTTTTTATTCTGTTTATTCTGCAAATGCCAAGAGGGCTATGAAGAAGATAAAACTGAAAATGAGATCCGAAAATAATAGGTCCTTGAATTGAGAGATGGAAACTCTGAAGCTGTGTTTATTCAAGGCATCTGTCTTCCTGCTTCTTTGTCCACACCTTGGGTAAAAAGTTTCTCCTAAATTCCAGCAACCTGGTGGAAAGTTTGGAATGGCTGGCTCACGTCTAGGGCCCTAGGCTACAACAGCTCTTTGGAGGAAACAGAAGGCTGTGAGCTTCATGGTTCTGTGTGCCAGGCTGTTTCTTAGTAGAGTTAGTACTTTACTCTGACAGCTCCCAGCACCCAACATTGATTAATTGCTCAATATGATTCTGCCTGATATGATTAATGATCAGTGTTTTAAACTTTGGATTTGGTTGATAGCATGATGAAGCCATTTGACACTTGGAATAAAGTTAGAATTAGGTAACATTACGTATATTTGGTTTGTGTTTAGCTTCATTTTGTGTGGTGCTTTCTAGGTTCATTTGACACTTCTGTAGATGCTGGAATTCAGATGGATTTCTGCCTAGTTACTCATTGCTAATGTATGTGCAAGAAAAAGTTCCAGTTCCAAAGAATCTAGTTATTTTCTTCTGTCCATCTCTTTCATAATAGTAATACTAAATAAGTCCTCGGTAGCAAGTATTTTTTGGCAGTCACTGTACAGTGTGTAACATCTACCATCCCATTCAATCGCCAAAATAACACTCTCAGGAGGTTATTATCACTCAGTCAATTTTATAAATATGGATATTTAGCGAAATCAGTTTTTTTGGACAAGTAAGTTGCACAACTGGGTTTCTATTCCAGATCTAATTTCAGTGTGTGTATTATTAATGACAACTTTGTACTACCTCCCATTATATTATGTTGCATGTAGTTTCAGAAATTACAAGAGTATGGCTTTCAAACTTTAGAGATTTAGGTTTAGCAACTTACATAAGTGTGGAAAAAGCAGAATTGTGGTAATATCTGCAGAAAATCAGAGAGGTAACTAAATGACAGAATGACAAATACTAGAGGCAAAGACTCCGGGCCACAAAGTGTTCCACATAAGTAACCAGCCACAAGTAGGTCCACCAATGGCACAGTGGCCTCCAACTCCGTAGCATACACATCGAACCAAAGCATTTAGAGATCATCTCCCAAAATTGAACACCTCAGTATAAAATTCTAAAAAAGTAGAGATACAAATTTTAAATGACAATAAAAAAATCAGCTTCAATTGTAATTAGATAAATGCAATGTAAACAGTTTTTATACCTTCTTAAACTCTTCGAGATTCATGGTGATGAAAAAATTGATGATACTCTTGGAGAGATTTTGAAGGAAATGGGTATTCTAGTCCACTGCCGAGAGCAACATAAATCGGTAATACCTTTTTAGGAGGAAATTTGTGAAACTCAACCTAAGTTGAAAAATGGCTAGCCCTTCATTCAACAATTCTACTTCTAGAAATTTATTAGGAAAATAGGCGGGTATCTATGTATAAGGATGCTCATTTCACTGTTGTTCATATTTAGCAAACTTGAAAACCAATTTAAATAATTACTTCTAATAAATACATTTTATATGACTGTATTCACTTATATGAAAAGAGATTTAGGTTATAGGACTTTATGTATAGTAAACATTTAATCTTTACCTGTCTGTCTAGGAGGATCTAATTATAAAATGTCAGCTAATTATAACTGGGCAATGGGTATTCTTTTTCTATGTGTGTATGGTTTTTTTTTTTTTCCTGTTTTTTTCCCCCTCAATGTTTTACAGTACATAGCATCACATTTATGATCTGAAGCATGTAAAACTTTTTAAAATTGAAGTAAAGCTGATTTATAGTATTGTATAAAGTTTTGTTGTACAGCACAATAATTCAGTTTATATATATATATATATATACACACACACACACACACACACACACACAAACACACATTCTTTTTTATATTCTTTTCCATTATGGTTTATTACAGGATATTGAATATAGTTTTCTGTGCTATACAGTAGGACCTTGTTGTTTATCCATTCTATACATAATAGTTTGCATCTGTTAACTCCAAACTCCTACTCCATCCCTACCTTTTGACAGCCACAGATCTGTTCTTTGTGTCTGCTCTCTGTTTCGTAAATAAGTTCATTTGTGTCATCGTTTAGGTTCCACATATAAGTGATATCATATGGCATTTGCCTTTCTCTTTCTGACTTCACATAGTGTGATCATATCTAGGTCCATCCATATTGCTGAAAATGGCATTGCTTTACCCTTTTTAATGGTTCTGTAATATTCCATTGCATTGTTGATGCACTTTAGGTTGCTTCCATGTCTTGGCTATTGTTAACAGTATGCTCTGAACATAGAGGCACATGTATCTTTTTGAATTAGAGTTTCCACTGGATATATGGCCAGGTGTGGGATTTCTGGTTCCAAACAGGAAAAGGAGTATGTCAAGGCTGTATATTGTCACTGTGCTTTTTAACTTATATGCAGAGAAATATGAGAAATGCTGGGCTGGATGAAGCACATGCTGGAATCAAGATTACTGGGAGAAATATCAATAACCTCAGATATGCAGATGACACCACCCTTATGGCAGAAAGTGAAGAAGAACTAAAGAGCCTCTTGATGAAAGTAAAGGAGGAGAGTGAAAAAGTTGGCTTAAAGCTCAACATTCAGAAAACGAAGATCATGGCATCCAGTCCCATCACTTCATGGCAAATAGATGGAGAAACAGTGGAAACAGTGTCAGACTTTATTTTTTTGAGCTCCAAAATCACTGTAGATGGTGACTGCAGCCATGAAATACAAAGACACTTGCTCCTTGGAAGAAATGCTATGACCAACCTAGACAGCATATTAAAAAGCAGAGATATAACTTTGCCAACAAAGGTCTGTCTAGTCAAGGCTATGATTTTTCCAGTGGTCATGTATGGATGTGAGAGTTGGACTATAAAGAAAGCTGAGCACCAAAGAATTGATGCCTTTGAACTGTAGTGTTGGAGAAAACTCTTGAGAGTCCCTTGGACTGCAAGGAGATCCAACCAGTCCATCCTAAAGGAAATCAGTCCTGAATATTCAGTGGAGTGACTGATGTTGAAGCTGAAACTCCAATACTTTGGCCACCTGATGCAAAGAGCTAACTCATTTGAAAAGACCCTGATGCTGGGAAAGATTGAAGGCAGGAAGATAAGGGGAAACAGAGGATGAGATGGTTAGATGGTATAACTGACTCGGTGGACATGGGTTTGAGTAAACTCCAGGAGTTGGTGATGGACAGGGATGCCTGGCATGCTGCAATCCATGGGGTTGCAAAAGGTTGGACATGACTGCTTGACTGAACTGAAGTGAACTGTGGGATTTCTGGATCGTATGCCAATTCTACTTTTATAAGTAACCTCCATACCGTTTTCCATAGTGGCTGCAACAGCTTACATTTCCATCAACAGAGTAAGAGGGTTCCCTTTTCTGCATACCCTCTCCAGCATTTGTTATTGGTATACTTTTTAATGATGGCCATTCTGACCCATGTGAGGTNGCCACCTGATGCAAAGAGCTAACTCATTTGAAAAGACCCTGATGCTGGGAAAGATTGAAGGCAGGAAGATAAGGGGAAACAGAGGATGAGATGGTTAGATGGTATAACTGACTCGGTGGACATGGGTTTGAGTAAACTCCAGGAGTTGGTGATGGACAGGGATGCCTGGCATGCTGCAATCCATGGGGTTGCAAAAGGTTGGACATGACTGCTTGACTGAACTGAAGTGAACTGTGGGATTTCTGGATCGTATGCCAATTCTACTTTTATAAGTAACCTCCATACCGTTTTCCATAGTGGCTGCAACAGCTTACATTTCCATCAACAGAGTAAGAGGGTTCCCTTTTCTGCATACCCTCTCCAGCATTTGTTATTGGTATACTTTTTAATGATGGCCATTCTGACCCATGTGAGGTGATCAGTTCAGTTCAGTTCAGTCACTCAGTCATGTCCGACTCTTTGAGACCCCATGAATCGCAGCACACCAGGCCTCCCTGTTCATCACCATCTCTCGGAGTACACTCAGACTCACGTCCATTGAGTCAGTGATGCCATCCGGCCATCTCATCCTCAGTCGTCCCCTTCTCCTCCTGCCCCCAATCCCTTCCAGCATCAGAGTCTTTTCCAGAGTCAACTCTTCGCATGAGGTGGCCAAAGTACTGGAGTTTCAGCTTTAGCATCATTCCTTCCAAAGAAATCCCAGAGCTGATCTCCTTCAGAATGGACTGGTTGGATCTCCTTGCAGTCCAAGGGACTCTCAAGAGTCTTCTACAACACCACAGTTCAAAAGCATCAATTCTTCGGCACTCAGCCTTCTTCACAGTCCAACTTTCACATCCATACATGACCACAGGAAAAACCATAGCCTTGACTAGGCGGACCTTACTCGGCAAAGTAATGTCTCTGCTTTTGAATATACTATCTAGGTTGGTCATAACCTTTCTTCCAAGGAGTAAGCGTCTTCTAATTTCATGGCTGCAGTCACCATCTGCAGTGATTTTGGAGCCCCAAAAAATAAAGTCTGACACTGTTTCCACTGTTTCCCCATCTATTTCCCATGAAGTGATGGGACCGGATGCCATGATCTTCGTTTTCTGAATGTTGAGCTTTAAGCCAACTTTTTCGCTCTCCTCCTTCACTTTCATCAAGAGGCTTTTTAGCTCCTCCTCACTTTCTGCCATAAGGGTGGTGTCATCAGCATATCTGAGGTTATTGATATTTCTCCCGGCAATCTTGATTCCAGCTTGTGTTTCTTCCAGTCCAGCGTTTCTCATGATGTACTCTGCATATAAGTTAAATAAGCAGGGTGACAATATACAGCCTTGACGTACTCCTTTTCCTATTTGGAACCAGTCTGTTGTTCCATGTCCAGTTCTAACTGTTGCTTCCTGACCTGCATACAGATTTCTCAAGAGGCAGGTTAGGTGGTCTGGTATTCCCATCTCTTTCAGAATTTTCCACAGTTTATTGTGATCCACACAGTCAAAGGCTTTGGCATAGTCAATAAAGCAGAAATAGATGTTTTTCTGGAACTCTCTTGCTTTTTCCATGATCCAGCGGATGTTGGCAATTTGATCTCTGGTTCCTCTGCCTGTTCTAAAACCAGCTTGAACATCAGGGAGTTCACGGTTCACATATTGCTGAAGCCTGGCTTGGAGAATTTTGAGCATTACTTTACTAGCGTGTGAGATGAGTGCAATTGTGCGGTAGTTTGAGCATTCTTTGGCATTGCCTTTCTTTGGAATTGGAATGAAAACTGACCTTTTCCAGTCCTGTGGCCACTGCTGAGTTTTCCAAATTTGCTGGCATATTGAGTGCAGCACTTTCACAGCATCATCTTCCAGGATTTGAAACAGCTCAACGGGAATTCCATCACCTCCACTAGCTTTGTTCTTAGTGATGCTTTCTAAGGCCCACTTGACTTCACATTCCAAGATGTCTGGCTCTAGATTAGTGATCACATCCTCATGATTATCTGGGTCGTGAAGATCTTTTCTGTACAGTTCTTCTGTGTATTCTTGCCACCTCTTCTTAATATCTTCTGCTTCTGTTAGGTCCATACCATTTCTATCCTTTATCGAGCCCATCTTTGCATGAAATGTTCCCTTGGTATCTCCAATTCTCTTGAAGAGATCTCTAGTCTTTCCCATTCTGTTGTTTTCCTCTATCTCTTTGCATTGATTGCTGAAGAAGGCTTTCTTATCTCTTCTTGCTATTCTTTGGAACTCTGCATTCAGATGCTTATATCTTTTCTTTTCTCCTTTGCTTTTCGCCTCTCTTCTTTTCAGTGCTATTTGTAAGGCTTCTCCAGACAGCCATTTTGCTTTTTTGCATTTCTTTTCCATGGGGATGGTCTTGATCCCTGTCTCCTGTACAATGTCACGAACCTCATTCCATAGTTCATCAGGAACTCTGTCTATCAGATCTAGGCCCTTAAATCTATTTCTCACTTCCACTGTATAATCATAAGGGATTTGATTTAGGTCATACCTGAATGGTCTAGCGGTTTTCCCTACTTTCTTCAATTTAAGTCTGAATTTGGAAATAAGGAGTTCATGATCTGAGCCACAGTCAGCTCCTGGTCTTGTTTTTGTTGACTGTATAGAGCTTCTCCATCTTTGGCTGCAAAGAATATAATCAATCTGATTTCGGTGTTGACCATCTGGTGATGTCCATGTGTAGAGTCTTCTCTTGTGTTGCTGGAAGAGGGTGTTTGCTATGACCAGTGCATTTTCTTGGCAAAACTCTATTAGTCTTTGCCCTGCTTCATTCCGCATTCCAAGGCCAAATTTGCCTGTTACTCCAGGTGTTTCTTGACTTCCTACTTTAGCATTCCAGTCCCCTATAATGAAAAGGACATCTTTTTTGGGTGTTAGTTCTACAAGGTCTTGTAGGTCTTCATAAAACCGTTCAACTTCAGCTTCTTCAGCATTACTGGTTGGGGCATAGACTTGGATAACTGTGATATTGAATGGTTTGCCTTGGAAACGAACAGAGATCATTCTGTCGTTTTTGAGATTGCATCCAAGTACTGCATTTCGGACTCTTTTGTTGACCATGATGGCTACTCCATTTCTTCTGAGGGATTCCTGCCCGCAGTAGTAGATATAATGGTCATCTGAGTTAAATTCACCCATTCCAGTCCATTTTAGTTCGCTGATTCCTAGAATGTCGACGTTCACCCTTGCCATCTCTTGTTTGACCACTTCCAATTTGCCTTGATTCATGGACCTGACATTCCAGGTTCCTATGCAATATTGTTCTTTACAGCATCGGATCTTGCTTCTATCACCAGTCACATGCACAACTGGGTATTGTTTTTGCTTTGGCTCCATCCCTTCATTCTTTCTGGAGTTATTTCTCCACTGATCTCCAGTAGCATATTGGGCACCTAACGACCTGGGGAGATTCTCTTTTGATATCCTATCATTTTGCCTTTTCATACTGTTCATGGGGTTCTCAAGGCAAAAATACTGAAGTGGCTTGCCATTCCCTTCTCCAGTGGACCACATTCTTCAGCCCTCTCCACCATGACCCGCCCGTCTTGGGTTGCCTCGCAGACATGGCTTTGTTTCATTGAGTTAGACAAGGCCCTGGTCCTAGTGTGATTAGATTGACTAGTTTTCTGTGAGTATGGTTTCAGTGTGTCTGCCCTCTGATGCCCTCTTGCAACATCTACGATCTTACTTGGGTTTCTCTTACCTTGGGCGTGGGGTGTCTCTTCACGGCTGCTCCAGGAAAGCACAGCCGAGGATACGTCATTGTAATTTGATTGGCAGTTCTCTAATAATTATAAATAATAAACATATTTTCATATGCCTTTTGGCCATTTTTGAGTCTTCTTTGGAGAAATATCTGTTTAGGTCCTATACTCATTTTTTGATTGGGTTGCTTGTTCTTTTGTTTTTGAGTTGTATGAGCTGTTTGTATATTTTGTAAATTAATCCCTTGTTGGTCACATCATTTACAAATATTTTCTCCTAGTCTGTAGATTGTCTTTTCATTTTGTTTATGGTTTCCTTTGCTGTGCAAAAGCTTGTACATTTGATTAGGTCCCATTTGAAACAGTTAAACTTTTTTCCACTTAAAAATTAAGTGTTGGAGCTGGCGAGTGACAGGGTGGGTCAAATCTTCCCACCAATATTGGTATCACAGTAGGTTATTCACATAAGAGGAAATGTTACTGAGAATTTGCAGCTTATTGCAAGAAAAACTGGAGAAGAAGCAAAGAAAACAGGATTGATAATATGTGGAGAGTTAGGCCAATTGGTGGTCAGTACCTGGGCAATCACAGAAGATTTGAAATGATCAGAATATGGGGCAAGACTATTCCTTTTGTGGTGCCAATTTTCTTATATTTTAGTAATATATATTTCCTACTGATATCCTGAGCAGATTTAATGACCGAGGCCTTTTAGACTGATAGGAAAGAGTTAGGAAGAAGTCAGATTTGTGTCACAGAAGGATACTCTGATATGCTGTGACTCTTTGCAGGTCGTTTTTTATACCACAGTTGTCATTGGCTGCCTTTTTTGTTTATTTGGTCTCACCTTGTCTTAGTTGCAGCACATGGGATCTCTTTGGTTGAGGCATATGGGGTCTAGTTCTCTGACCAGGGATTGAACCTGGGCCCCCTGCACTGGGAGAGTGAAGGCCTACCCACCTGACCACCAGGGAAGTCCTTGACTGTCTTTTTTTTTTAATAACGTCCTTGGGATGTAATTTACATACCAGACTTTCATCCATTTTAAATACAAAATTCAATGATTTTTTTTTGGTAGTAAATTTAGAGTTCTACCACCACTCTCATAAATAATTCTCCCCAAAGAAACTCCATTACATTAGCAACAATCCTCATTTTCCCATTGCCAGGTGTAGGCAATTACTAATCCATTTAAAAAAAAGTCTCTTTGAACTTGCCCAGTCTGGATATTTCATATAAATGGAATCATATAGTATGAGGTCTTTTGTGATTGGCTTCTCTCACTTTCTTATTATAAGGTTTTCAAGGTTCATTCATGTTGTAGCATGTCATTGACTGTCATCATAGCACTGAAAGAGAATAGCATAAATGATTAATGAGAAGCTTNTTTTTTTTTGGTAGTAAATTTAGAGTTCTACCACCACTCTCATAAATAATTCTCCCCAAAGAAACTCCATTACATTAGCAACAATCCTCATTTTCCCATTGCCAGGTGTAGGCAATTACTAATCCATTTAAAAAAAAGTCTCTTTGAACTTGCCCAGTCTGGATATTTCATATAAATGGAATCATATAGTATGAGGTCTTTTGTGATTGGCTTCTCTCACTTTCTTATTATAAGGTTTTCAAGGTTCATTCATGTTGTAGCATGTCATTGACTGTCATCATAGCACTGAAAGAGAATAGCATAAATGATTAATGAGAAGCTTTTTCTCTGCTCAAAAGGAAAAACTAAGAGGACTGTTGCAGAATGAACACTAAAGACAGGATTTAGAGCAAATGAGAAACAAAAGGGTAATAATAAATCAAAAGATACTACTTGTGAAATGAAAACTGATAAACTCATTGAAGAGAAAAAAAGTAAATATCCTTAATTGGTTACACGAATTAAAAGTATCAGGATAAAACTATAATGTGTTGTTCTATATAATAAATAACAGTTTAAAATTAATGCAAAATTTCAGAAGAGATACCCTACTCGCTCAAGACAAGATAATAGAACAAAGTGATACCTTAGCTCTTCATCTTTGGAGATATCTTTTTTAATTAGTTGGATTATAGACTTGGGGTGGCAATAGCAGAACTGCTTTATCTGCAGAAAGTTTCATTAGGTCCTATTAGAGGAAAGCAGACAAAAGGAAAGATCTAGCATCATGATTTGGGAGATATAAACTCTCTGTGGTTGAGGGATGGACAAAATGGATGAAGATGGTCAAAAGGCACAAATCCAGTTATAAAATAATTAAGTCCTGGGGATGTGATGCACAGATGATTACTATAGTTAAGGATTGTTGTAGTTCAGTCGCTCAGTCATGTCTGACTCTCTGCAATCCTATGGACTGCAGCTCACCAGGCTTATCTGTCCTTCACCATTTCCTGGAGTTTGCTCAAACTCATGTCCATTGAATCAGTGATGCCATCCAACCATCTCATCCTCTGTCATCCCCTTCTCTTCCTGCCTTCAATCTTTCCCCCTCATCAGGGTCTTTTCCAATGAGTCTGCTCTTTGCATCAGGTAGCCAAAATGTTGGAGTTTCAGCTTCAGCATCAGTCCTTCTGATGAATATTCAGGACTGATTTCCTTTAGGATTGACTGGCTTGATCTCATTGCTGTCCAAGGGACTCTCAAAAGTCTTCTCCAGCACCACAGTTTGAAAACATCCATTCTTTGGTGCTCAGCCTTCTTTATAGCCTAACTCTCACATCCATATATGACTACCTGAAAGACTATAGCTTTGACTAAACATACCTTTGTCTACAAAGTGATGTCTCTGCTTTTTAATACACTGTCTAGATTTGTCATAGCTTTTCTTCCAAGGAGTAGTCATCTTTTAATTTCATGGCTGCACTCACCGTCTGCAGTGATTTTGGAAACCAAGAAAATTAAATCTGTCATTATTTCCACTTTTTCCCCATGTATTTGCCATGAAGTGATGGGATATGATCTCACGATCTTAGTTTTTTGAATGTTGGGTTTTAAGCTAGCTTTTGTACTCTCCTCTTTTACCTTCATCAAGAGGCTCTTAGTTAAGAGACACTGTAAAAGATACTTAGTTCACTGTATTGTATACTTGAAAGTTACTAAGAGACTAGATCTTAACTGTGCTCATAAAAAATTTCCCATTCACAGCAATATGGATCAACTTGGAGGGCATTATGCTAACTGAAATAATTCAGCAAAAGAAAATACTGCATGATATCACTTATATTGGGGATTTAAGTAAAACAGCAAACTAGTGAATATAACAAAGAGGAAACACTGACAAATACAGAGAACAAACTAGTGGTTAGTAGTGGAGAGAAGGGAGGATCAGCATAGCAGTGGAACTCTACAAGGTACAAGGTATTTGGGAAAAAATAAGCTACTATGATATATTGTATAACACGAGGAATATAGCCAATATTTTATAATAACTATAAATGGAATATATATTTTAAAAGCTATGAGTCACTGTGTTGTACAACTAACATATCATATTACATAGCAACTAAACTTCAATCTTAAATAAATGTTCTTGTAACAAGAAAACAAAATTATAACTATGGTAGAGATCTAAGCACACACAGTATTCAGTAATTTTGGGCTTCCCTGGTGGCTCAGATGGTAAAGAATCTGTCTGCAATGTGGGAGACCTGGGTTCAATCCCTGGGTTGAGAAGATCCCCTGGAGGAGGGTATGACAACCCACTCAAGTGTACTTGCCTGGAGAATCCCATGGACAGAGAAGCCTGGTGGGCTATAGTCCCTGGGGTCGCAAAGAGTCAGACAGGACTGAGTGACTAAATACACACGGTAGTGATGGATATTAACTTGTCTTACTGTGGTGGTCATTTTGCAATATATACAAATATGGATTCATTATGTTGTACATCCACTGGAGAAGGGAATGGCAA
>SJYX01007392.1:27368-48499 GCA_006410675.1 Oreotragus oreotragus
GGAGCTGACTGTGGCTCAGATCATGAACTCCTTATTGCCAAATTCAGACTTAAATTGAAGAAAGTAGGGAAAACCACTAGACCATTCAAGTATGACCTAAATCAAATCCCTTACAATTATACAGTGGAAGTGACAAATAAATTCAAGGGATTAGATCTGATAGAGTGCCTGAAGAACTATGGATGGAGGTTCATGACATTGTATAGGAGGCAGTGATCAAGGCCATCCCCAAGAAAAAGAAATGTAAAAAAAGGCAAAAAGGTTGTCTAAGGAGGCATGATAAAAGAGAAGTGAAAGGCAAAGGAGAAAAAAAAAAAAGATATATCCATCTGAATGCAGAGTTCCAAAGAATAGCAAAGAGAGCTAAGAAAGCCTTCCTCAGTGATCAATGCAAAGAAATAGAGGAAAATGATAGAATGGGAATTACTAGAGCTCTCTTCAAGAAAATTAGAGATACCAAGGGAAAATTTCATGCAAATATGGGCACAATAAAGGACAGAAATGGTATG
The DNA here is from genome assembly GCA_006410675.1 of Oreotragus oreotragus. Lineage (NCBI taxonomy): Eukaryota > Metazoa > Chordata > Mammalia > Artiodactyla > Bovidae > Oreotragus > Oreotragus oreotragus. The sequence continues at coordinate 27,878 of SJYX01007392.1, forward strand.
GACCCAACAGAAGCAGAAGATATTATTAAGAAGAGATGGCAAGAATACCCAGAAGGACTAAAAAAAAAAGAGATCTTCATGACCCAGATAACCATGATGGTGTGCTCACTCATGGCAAGAATACCCAGAAGAACTAAAAAAAGAGAGATCTTCATGACCCAGATAACCATGATGGTGTGCTCACTCACCTAGAGCCAGGCATCCTGGAATGTGAAGTCAAGTGTGCCTTAGGAAGCAAAATGCTGTGCAAGTGCTACATTCAATATGTCAGAAAATTTGGAAAACTCAGCAATGGCCACAGGAGGGGAAAAGGTCAGTTTTCATTCTGATCCCAAAGAAAGGCATTGCCAAAGAATATTCAAATTACCGCACAATTGCACTCATCTCACATGCTAACAAAATAATGCTCAAAATTCTCCAAGCCATGCTTCAGTAGTACATGAAGTGAGAACTTCCAGAGGTTCAAGCTGGATTTATAAAGGCAGAGGAACCAGAGATCAAATTGCCAGCATCCATTGGATCACAGAAAAAGCAAGAGAAATCCAGAAAAACATCTACTTCTGTTTTATTGACTATGCCAAAGCCTTTGACTGTGTAGATCACATTTATTTAGATCTTCTTTTACATATTTCAATAATATTTTGCAGGGTGTATTTCATTCCACCTATAGATCTTGCACATATCAGGATATTGTATGTTTTTTATTGCTACCATATGTGGTACATTTTATTTCAATTTCCAATTGTACATTGTTAATATATAGAAATACAATTTATTTTTGCACATTAACTTTATATCCTGAGATCGTCCTAAACTCACTGATTAGTTCTATCAGCTTTTTCATAGTTTCCTTGAGGTTTTCTATGTAGAGAATCATGTCATATACAGAAACAGAGAGTTTTGTTTCCTTTGCAGCCTGTGGGCCTTTTAATTCTTTTTCTTGGTTTTTATAGTGACTATTACCTCCAGAACAATGTTGAATAGTAGTGGTGAGAATAAATATTCTTGCCTTTCCCCCTATCTTTAGGGGAAGGCATTCAATCTCATAACCTTAAATATGAAAGCTGTAAGTCTGTAGTTTTCTCAGGTTGAGGACATTCCATTATAACCCTACTTTGCTGAAAGTTTTTATTAGGAACAGATACTGGGCTTTGTCAAATGCTTTACTGCATTTTTTGAGATTTAATGTGTGTATGAGTCACCTAGGTATCTTATTAGGTTAGAGATTCTGATTAGTCAGTCTGGAAGGACCTGAGATTTTGCATTTATTTGTTTAGTTTTTGGCCATGCTACATGGCCTGTGGGATTTTAGTTCCCCAGCCAGGGATCGAACCGGGCCCTCGACAGTGAAAGCATGGGATCCTAACCACTGGACCTCTGTGGAAATTCCTGATTCTGCATTTCTAGTAAACTCTGAGATGATGTTGATGTTGTTTGACACAGACCACATTTTGAATAGCATAGACATAGGGCATCTCTATGGTTTGAGGTGGTTGACACTACTGAGAGATGCTGAGAAAGTAGGAGTTGCAAAGAGAAATTCATTAAACAAATTATGTCCTGGAGGCCAGTGAAGAAGAGTATAAAGAATGAGGGAGTCATCAAAAGTTTTAACTTTTTTTGTTTTAATTTTATTTATTTTTATATATACATTTAATAAAAGTTTTAAAAGCTTTAGCAGTAGAGTTGTCAAACATGAAATTAGTGTTGGTTTTGTGGCAGAAGTTGTTCTATTTATGTTTCTTGCACATATCTACTGTTTGAAGTATCATATCATATTACAAAACCACCTCCCTCATTGTCCAAGTCTGTTTGGTTCCCAAGTTTGGATTGTGGCAGTTTAGACAGGAAAGAATATCATGTGATCTGAATATACTTGGTTCCTGAGTGTTGAGTCATGAGTAGTGTCAGATGAGGAGAATATCTATCTTAACTCAAAAAATGTGTCCTAAAATGTTTGGTTTCTATGTTTATGTAACAAGAGTTCAAATACTGGTATTTGTTTATATCTTTTCCCCCCAACAACCCCATGGACTAAGTCACTTCAGTTGTGTCCGATTCTGTGTGACCCCATAGACGGCAGCCCTCCAGGCTCCCCCATCCCTGGGATTCTCCAGGCAAGAATACTGGAGTGGGTTGCCATTTCCTTCTCCAATGCATGAAAGAGAAAAGTGAAAGTGAAGTCGCTCAGTCTGTCCGACTGTTAGCGACCCCATGGACTGCAGCCCACCAGGCTACTCCGTCCATTGTATTTTCCAGGCAAGAGTACTGGAGTGGGGTGCCATTGCCTTTCCCCCAACTAGCTGCATACTTCTTGAGAGTTAGGATTAACTTCTTGTCTAAGCACCTAGAATTATCACTTGGTACATGGTTCAGTTCAGTCACTCAGTCATGTCTGACTCTTTACGACCCTATGGACTGAAGCATGCCAGGCCTCCCTGTCCATCACCAACTCCCGGAGTTTGCTCGTTTATGTCCATCGAGTTGGTGATGCCATCCAACCATCTCATCCTCTGTCATCCATTTCTCCTCCTGTCTTCAGTCTTTCCCAGCATCAGGGTCTTTTCACATGAGTCAGCCCTTCCCATTAGGTGGCCAAAGTATTGGAGCTTCAACTTCAGATTCAGTCATTCCAATGATTATTCAGGACTGATTTCATTTTGGATGGGCTGGTTTGATCTCTTTGCAGTCCAAGGAATCTCGAGTCTTCTCCAACACCACAGCTCAAAAAAATCAATTCTTTGGTGCTCAGCTTTCTTTATGGTCCAACTCTCACATCCATACATGACTAGAGGAAAATCCATAGCTTGAACTAGAAGGACCTTTGTAACCAAAGTAATGTCTCTGCTTTTGTGTGTGTGTTTTATTTATTTATTATTATTATTATTATTTTTTACTTTACAATATTGTATTGGTTTTGCCACACATCAACATGAGTCTGCCATGGGTGTACATGTGTTCCCAATCCCGAACCTCCCTCTCACCTCCCCCCCCAACACCATCACTCTGGGTCATCCCAGTGCACCAGCCCCAAGCACCCTGTATCCTGCATTGAACCTAGACTGGCAATTTGTTTCACATATGATATTATACATGTTTCAATGCCATTCTCCCAAGTCATCCCACCCTCTCCCTCTCCCACAGAGTCCAGAAGACTGTCCTATACATCTGTGTCTCTTTTGCTGTCTCGCACACAGGTTTACCATTACCATCTTTCTAAATTCCATATATGTGCGTTAGTCTACTGTATTGGTGTCTGTGCTTTTGAATATGCTGTCTAGGCTTGTCATAGCATTTCTTCCAAGAAGGAAGCAACTTTTAATTTCATGGCAGCAGTCACCATCTTCAGTGATTATGGAGTCCAAGAAAATAAAGTCTGGTACATGGTAGATGCTCATTAAATGTACTTTTAATTGTTGAAATTAGCTGAAGGGAGGAAGACAAATTACAGAGTACTTTCTCAAGGATTTAGTAGCAGAAGGATGGAGAATGATAATCTGATAGGTGGGGAGGATTCAAGGTTGAATGAAGTTGGTTTGTTCTATTTTTATTATTATTAATATTTTTAAGCCATAAAGATCTGTGGTTAATTGTAGGCAGAGAAGAAAGACCCAATAATTAGGAAGTGATTAAATTTACAAGAGAGAAAAAGAATAATTAACAGAGCACGTTTCTCTATGTAAAGAGCAAACATATAAATACCAAGGGGGGAAGGGGTGTGTGAACTAGGAGATTGACATATAAACACTACTGTATATAAAATAGATAACTAATGAGAACCGACTTTATAGTTCAGGAACTCAGTGTTCTGTTGGATGTAAATGAGAAGGATATCTAAAAAAGACGGGATATGTGTATACATATAACTGATTCACTTTGCTGTACAGCAGAAAATATCATAACATTGTAAAGCAACTGTAGTCCAATAAGATTTTTTTAAAATAGCAGATAAGGAACACAAGTACTTCACTTAATTGTAAGGGGAGGGGCATGAACATATTTTCAATCATGTAGAATCTTCCTTTATCACAAAATCATTCAGACATAGCTGTTACTATAACAAACCCTAATCCAGGACCTCATTGCTTTTTACCTAAGTAATTTATAATTCATCTTCTCCATGATCTCATTCATGTAAACTCTTCTTTGCAAGAGGCTGGTGGAACTCTCTTTAAAAATCCTCTTCCAAAATCCTTTTTGGAAACAATCTTCATTCTGGAGAAACCATAAGGTGCCCATACTTTCTGATTTCTGATTTCAGCCCAGTATCTCAACCCCTTGAGATGGATAAGGATATTAGGTTTCTACTGTTTCCTTCAGCCCTAGATTTCTTTCTAGGTTCCATTATAAAAGGCTATCATGTGACTCTTGATTTTTGTTGCTATATTGGCATTGGACACAGTGAAATTTGTTTCTGTAACTGAAAGTAAATGATCATAATACCTTCCATTTTCTAATCAGAGACAAGGATTTCTGCCAAAGAGACATTCTCAAAAAAAAAACCCAAAAAAACAAAAAAACAAAACACTAAACCAAAACAAAAAAAAACACACACACAACCCCAAAACCTGTTTATTTCAACTGAATGTCATTGAATGTGTAGCTCTTTATACATGTGTATGTGTTTTATGTCATAGACATAATTTCCATTAATTTTTGATATGGGGTTATTCTCATGTGTGGGCTAATTGATAGCTTACAGGGTACTTGTGTTTTCCAGTCTGTTGTTTTTGCTCTGAGCAAAAAATTTACTCAGCTGATGAGAATATTTTGACAACTCTGCCTGTGTATCGAGAAACTGCAATTTGGTGTGAATTTTCTGGCTCCAATGACCCAATTTTAAGATGCAAAATAGGGTACTCCAAATTTATATGGAAATAATATAGCTAGCCTGGCTCCCCACAAATAGTGACAGACATTAAGACCATGTACAGCTCCTAATATATAAAAGCACAGGATGGAAACATCATGATTATTGTCTCCTAGTCTCATTTGGAAATATTATAAATGTTGCTTACTGAAATCAACTTGTAAATAAAATTACAAAGAATTATGGTTTCTAGCTTGAGAAAACAGTTCAATTTATTTCTTAGGAAAACAGTTCAATTTATTTCTTAGGAATATCTCAGTCAACATTTTATGTTTGATTTGTACCTTTTAAAATACTGATACTTTCTCAAAGTTCTTCATTTCTTGATGGCCTTACATATACATATGCCCAAATAATTAATTTTCAAGAAACTGTTGTTTTTCTTTTGTGTTCAGTAGTTCAATAACTGCCTTTATGGTAATTCATTGTGAATCCTATCTCCTCATTCATTTCTCAGCTATTTAACTTTTAAGATTCTGGTCACATGAAGGAATCTGCGCTGAGTTTTATGGATGACCAAAGGCAACCAGTGATTCTCTGTATGTGTGTGTACATACATTTTTGTGTATATATATATACACACACACACACACACACACATATAAATTAACTGACTTATGATTAGCATAGGTATTTTGTGAACTTTAATATTTTAAAACCTGAAGCTCAACCAACATAAGTACTGAGCTATCATTAGTTAGTAAAAACGCCTTTACCATAGGAGCAGTAAAACATTATTCCACACTAGCTGACAGGGAGAGCAAGGCAATCTGCATTCCCTGGAAGTGTAGTGTTTTAGCAGCTTTCTCCTGCAGGGTTGAGCCTAGCTTGACAGGATTGATTATATTGACCATTTTATGGGTTGATTGCCAAGAGGTTGAATAGTTGATTTGATTTGGTCTTCTTAATGGCCAAAAGAGCCAGATGGCTTGATGGGAATGGCGACTGAAACAACAAATTCAACTATGAAAACAGTTGAATCAATGGTGATATGTGAACACCATCCAACATCTCAAAGAGATTGCTATTGTAGAAACTTCAAAGCCTGATTTTCAGATTCAACTGGGGCCCTTATTCTTGATGGCTAGCTCAGAACTGGTATTGTAGCAGACAACTTTAATGAAGGGGGCGGTGTTCAAATTTTCCATAATGCAAATCAACATTCTAAAGGGTAGGATATTTAAGCAGCCAGAAAGAAAAACAAGAAATTGCTAGTGCTATTGAAAAGCCTTGAAAGCAAGCCAAGTTAAAATGATGATGGATCATGATATGAGAATCTATAATAAATTATAGCACAAACATCATGACTCATAAGCTTGTCACACAAGAACAATTTTAAAAAGTAGTCCTTGCAAATTGATACCTATGTTTCCTGTTCCCTTATATCTGGAAGTAAGATTATACCAAGTACTAGGAAACTGTATGATACTGAATTAACCCTGTGTGTTAGTTGCTCCATCGTTTCTGACTCTTTTCGATCCCATGGACTATAGTCCACCAGGCTCCTCTGTCCATGGAATTCTCCAGGAAAGAATAAGGAAGTGGGTTGCCATTTTCTTCTCCAGGGGATCTTCCTGACCCAGGGATTGAACCTGGGTCTCCTGCATTGCAGGCGGATGCTGGCTGGGCTACTAGGGAAGCCCCCAAATTAACATTAAGACTTTTTTAAAAATGCAGTATTGTGAAGGAAAGATTTGTATACATCCATTATGAATTAAGTATCAAGCCTTAAGTATATTAAGTATAGATTCAAGGGATTAGATCTGATAGAGTGCCTGAAGAACTATGGACGGAGGTTCTGGACATTGTACAGGAGGCAGTAATCATGACCATCCCCGAGAAAAAGAAATGCAAAAAGGCAAAATGGTTGTCTGAGGAAGCCTTACAAATACCTATGAAAAGAAGAGAAGCAAAAGGCAAAGGAGAAAAGGAAAGATGAAGTGAATTGAAGTGAAGTCACTCAGCTGTGTCCGACTCTTTGCGACCCTGTAGACTGTAGCCCGCCAGGCTCCTCTGTCCGTGAGATTCTCCAGGCAAGAATACTGGAGTGGGCTGCCATTTCCTTCTCCAGGGGATCTTCCCGACCCAGGGATCGAACACGGGTCTCCTGCATTGCAGGCAGACACTTTATCCTCTGAGCCACCAAAGATAAAGCAAACATATACCCATCTGAAGGCAGAGTTACAAATGATAGCAAGGAGAGATAAGAAAGCCTCCCTCAGTAATCATTGCAAAGAAATAGAGGAAAACAATAGAATGAGAAAGACTAGAGATCTCTTCAAGAAAATTAAACACCAAGAGAAATTTTCATGCAAATATGGGCACAATAAAGGACAGAAATGGTATGGACCTAACAGAATCAGAAGATATTAAGAAGAGGTGGCAAAAATACACAGAGACTATACCAAAAAGATCTTCACTACCCAGATAACCACGATGGTGCTATCACTCACCTAGAGCCAGACTTCCTGGAATGTAAAGTCAAGTGGGCCTTAGAAAGCATCACTTTGAACAAAGTTAGTGGAGGTCATGAAATTCCAATTGATCCATTTCAAGTCCTAAAAGATGATGCTGTGAAAGTGCTGCACTCAATATGCCAGGAAATTTGGAAAACTCAGCAGGAGCCACAGAACTGAAAAACGTCAGTTTTTATTCTGATCCCAAAGAAAGGCAATGCCAAAGAATGCTCAAACTACTGCACAGTTGCACTCATCTCACACACTAGCAAAGTAATACTCAAAATTCTCCAAGCCAGGCTTCAACAGTACACGAGTAGAGAACTTACAGATGTTCAAGCTGGATTTAGAAAAGGCAGAGAATCCAGAGATCAAATTGCCAACATCTGTTGGATCATCGAAAAGGCAAGAGAGTTCCAGAAAAACATCTGCTTTTTTGATTATGCCAAAGCCTTTGATTGTGTGGACTACAACAAACTGTGGAAAATTCTTGAAGAGATGGGAATACCAGACCACCTGACCTGCCTCTTGAGAAATCTGTATGCAGGTCAAGAAACAACAGTTAGAACTGGACATGGAGCAACAGACTGATTCTAAATTGGGAAAGGTGTATGTCAAGGCTCTATACTGTCTCCCTGCTTATTTAACTTATATGCAGAGTACATCATGAGATGTATGATGAATACATATGAGATGGATGAAGCACAAGCTGGCATCAAAATTGCCAAGAGAATCATCAGTAACCTCAGATATGGGGCTTCCCAGGTGGTGCTAGTGGCAAAGACCCCACCTGCCAATGCAGGAGACACAGAAGATGCAGGTTCAATCCCTGGGTCAGGAAGATCCCCTGTAGAAGTGCCTGACAGTCCAGTATTCTTGCCTGGAGAATCCCATGGACAGAGAAGCCTGGCAGGCTACAGTCTGTAGGATCACAAAGAGTTGGACATGACTGAAGTGACTTAGCAAGTACTGCAAGTGAAAAATACAAAATCAGTTCTCTGAGCTAAAATGAAGCCGAAGTATCCCTACTGAGGGTTCTAGGACAGAAGCCCTCTGGAAGCTGGTGCCTTTTCCAGTTCCCAGAGGCTACTGCATTCCTTGCCTCATGACTCCTTCCTCCATTTTCAAAGCTAGCAATGTAGCCTCTTCTCTCCTCTTTGCCATCCCTTGTGACCCTTGTGATTACATTGGAGCCAACTGTAATCCAGGATAGTCTCCCCATGACAACATTCTAAAATTAATTACATCTGCAAACCCCTTGTTACCAGGTAAAGCAACCCCTACACAGGTTCCAGGAATTAGTCTGTAGACATCTTCCTGTGTGTGTGTGGTAGGGAGGGGTGTGAGAGAGGAGAAAAAAGTAAATCAAAAATCCAGTCACAAAGCTTTTGTAGTCACCTAAGCAGCAGATAAGGAGCTTCCCAGGTGGCACTAATGGTCAAGAACCCACTTGCCAATGCAGGTGACATAAGAGACACAGGTTGGATCCCTGGGTCGGAAAGATTCCCTGGAGAAGGAATGACAACCCACTCCATTATTCTTGCCTGGATAAACCCATGGACAGAGGTGCCTGGTGGGCTACAGTCCATGGGGTCACAAAGAGTGGGACACGATGTGGTGACTGAACACACGTGCAACCAAGCAGGAGATGATGGTAACTCAGATTACGTGGCAGTGGACATAGAAGCATTGAGACTGGACAATTGAACATTGGAACTGGAGTATTGAGACTACAACATTTTTGGCACCAGGGCCAATTTTGTGGAAGACAATTTTTCAACCAACCAGGATTTGGGTGGGGGGTTGGTTTGGGGATGATTCAAGCACATTCTATTTATTGTGTACTTTACTTCTATTATTATTACATTAGCTGCACTGCATATCATCAGGCATTAGACCCCTAGTTTAGGACACAAAGTCAACAGGCATTGCCAATGAATTGGATAGGATAGGGGACTGAGAGGGATGAGGTCTGCTCTAGCTCAGTTTATATCTACTATGCCTCCTGGTTATTCTGAATGTCATCTTTATATCATAGACCAGGCAATTATTAATAAAACTTATGTTTTGAGAATGCTCCTGTGTATTTCTAAAAGAAACCATCTTTGCATTTGAAAAGAAGCTCTATTTCTGTGTTTACTTTGGCATAGGTAGGAATTTTATTTTTAACTTTTTGGAAGAGTTGTGCAAAACAGTTTTCTCGGATTTTGAAACCTTATGAATAAATCATTTGAAATGGCCTCCTAAATTTGCTATTTATCCCATTAAGTTTGAAAATGAAAAAGAAGTTCAAGTACTGGAAAATAAAGTCAACTAGCAAATGAAAATTCTTTGAGTGTTCGACATGCGTCAAGAACAGGTGACAGTTGAAACACTAAAAAGAAAGAGAATTTTCCAGAGCTGACACCCAAAACTTGCACTTGTTTTGTATGGCATTACAAGAAGGGACGCTGGATTCTAGTTGGATGTCTTCAGAAATGTCCGATGGAGAAGATCGGCAAAGATAAACCTGTTGAGAAGTTCCTTGACTGATTCCTATAGCCAGGAACTCCAGGGAATATTAAGGGGTAAGGAGAGGGAAAACATATAGTAACATATGGGCATTCTTGGGTGAGACAATTAGCACATTACGGGTGCACCTGAAAGCAAATTCCACATATGAAAATAATAACTATTTTATGATGTTTGACTTATCTCTAAGAACACATCCCCAAATCCCATTCAGTGAAAATTCCCTTTAGGAAAAAACCAAAATGATCAGCTTAAATGATGACTCTGCCCAGCAAACAGAAGAAAACCTGTTTCAGAAGTTGATGAATTGTTGATTCATTTCTTTTTTGCAAGTTTCCAGCTGAATATGGAGTGAAACATATACACTGCATCACATGCTTTTCTTTTTCAATTATTTCTGGCACATGCTATTGTTTAATCCGGTCTTCTATTTAACATGGTATTCTATGGAAAGATGTAATTGTTCTGAAATGTCATTAGATGTCTTTTATGATTAACTGTAGTTTGTCCTAAATGGAAAAGGTAAATTAATGCCATGTTTGTTTTGGTGACAGAGAACTAAAGTATCATATAAGTCCACACAGGTAAGTTTACCTGTATTAATCAAACAAACTAGGGCAGTGGTCCTGAATCTTTTTGATACCAGGGACTGATTTCATGGAAGGCAATCTTTCCACAAAAAGAAATTGGGGGGCATTTGGAGTTTGAATTCAAGATGATTTAAGAACAACATTTATTGAGCACTTTATTACTATTATTATATCAACTCCACCTGAGATCATCAGGCATTATATCTATAAACAAGTAATCTAGTATTTAGCCTTTTATGTCTTGATTTGGGGGAGGGGAGCATTTTGATCTGTGATGAAAGCTTTAGTAGTTTTTTGGTTCAGGTACATTTGTATAGCTCCTTCAGATGCCCACTTGAATTGACATCTCTCGATACAGAGACCTACTACTTAGAAGCTTGCCTTTTAAGCTTACTCAGTGCTTGAAATTTAGGCCACTTAACAGAGGAAGTTCACCCATATACACCATTTCAGGTTTAGGTAAGGACTTAGGAGGGAAGCAGGAAGAATGAATGAATGAGACCTCACCTGTTATTAATATAACAGTGTTTCCACCTTCAAAAATGGGGGGCTGTATTAGATTCCTAGAGTGGCTTCCAGCTCCTGTGAAAGATAGCCGGGGGAAAAATATCTCACTCTGTCTTCCTCAGGACCTCCCACTCTGACAGTGTTCCCTAGTGCATCCCCAAAGAATGGAAACATTTTATAGCTGTTCATAAAACCATACAACTGTAGGCAAATGTATCACAGTATTTCTGGAACAGCATGCCAACTCTTGATTATTTATTATATCATGAGCTTATGAGTGGGCCGTGTTGATCTTCCCTCACAAGGGAGAGGACAAGTGGTCAGTGTCTGCCCACTAGGAGCTGACATAGCTGACTCCATATGAAGTGTGGTGGATGACATCCCAAGGTCAAAGAAAAGCCATGTGATATGGTGGAAGGAGCATGGGTTTTGGCAGCCTATAGATATGGGTTTGATTTCTACTTTGACCATTTTCTATCAGTGTGATCTTATGTAAGTTGAATTCTATTAGCCTTACTTTCCTCCTATGGTAAATAGGAATAAGAATTCTATTTCCTATCAGAGTAGGTGTTTAGCAGTCATCCTTATTATGCTAAAACTATTTGTCACTGTAGGAAAGTCAAAACTTCTCAGAAAGGGGGAGATTGTTGCCTACACATTTTCCTTCATTCTTTGTGTTGTGGTACTAAGAGTCATCTTACATACTACTGTTGTCAGCAATTTCTTGACTAATTCTTGACTTTCTGATATATGCCCCTTTGTGGTTCAGACAACAATGTAATAAAAATCCCCCTCTCCATGGTTTGCCCACACAGTAAAGTGAAAGACACAATTAAGCATGTGAACATTTTACTGTAGGATAAATAGTATCTGTGATGGTTAGTTTTATGTGCCAGCTCAACTGGGCTAAGGGATGGGCAGTGTGGATGTTTCTGGAAGAAGTTAGCATTTGAAACAGTAGACCAAGTAAAGAGATCCACCCTCATTGATGTGGATGGGCATCATCCAAATGGGCATCATCCAATCTGTCGAGAACCCAAATAGAACAAAAAGGCAACTGGAGGGTGAATTCCCAATGTTTTTGAGCTAAGACTTCCATATTTCCTGCCTTCAGACATCAGAGCTTCTGGTTTTCAGACTCTTTGGACTCAGACTGAATTATACTGCCAGCTTTCCTTTGCTTGCAGATGGCAGATTGTGGGACTTCTTGCCCTCCACAACCATATGAGCCAATTCCTATAATAAATATCCTCATATATATCAATATCTACCCATCTGTCTATCTGTTCTGTTTCTCTAGAGAACCCTAATACAATTTCTGACTTAATATTAGCAATAATATTTACAATAATGGTAGCTAACAGCTATGAGCTTTTACTGTGTTCTGGGCTTTATGCTCAGTACTTGACCTGCATAATCACTTAATCGTCACAACAGTCTGATGAGACGGTTAACTATTATTATTCTCTTGTTTAGTCAAACACATTAAGTCTCAGGTTAAATAGCTTGCCAAAAGCCATGTAACTAGTAAATGTAGGAATGGGGGTTTGAGTCCAAATCTGTTTGACTCTATAGCCTGAGCTTTACCACTAAGCTATTTTAAATGATCCCCAGTTGCAGTGACTCTCAAATGAAACTGTAATTGTGGTAATGCTTTAAAGACCTTGAGAACTATCAAAATGGAAGGGCTTATTATTACCTAAATGATTAACTGAGCCTAGCACTGTTTATTCAGATGCTTGGCAGCATGTAGACAAAGCCTAAGGCTGTAATGGACCTTTTCCAAGTGGCAAAAGCTGAAATGTAATATGAGCTAATTGGTGACATGTCTTGATTTTCAAAGCATTAGGCAAAGCTCGTTAAGTGCAGCTTCCTAGTGGCATACTTATCTCTTTTAAGTTAACTGCACCTGTTTTACAATTTAGAGTGATTGCATAACTTCAGAACATTGGTGATTGTTCTCCAGTATTCAATTTTTTTTCAGCAAACATTTATTGAGCACCCTTACTCCATGCTATGTGTGTTTATGGAGCATCTCCTGTGCTCAGAGTATTGTCTCTACAGGGCTTTGTGACTTATATTTGGAAACAGTATTTTGAAAAGCCCAGAGCAGAAAGACTGAGATAAAAGCTGTTTTGTCCAGTGCAAATAGTTACTTGCCTGGAGTTCAGAGGTTGTGTTGCTCTTTTTCAGTCACTAGTTGTTTTTCAGTTGCTAAGTGGTGTCTGATTCTTTGCAGCCCCATAGAAGGCAGCACACCAGGCTCCTTTGTCCTCCACTACCTCCCAGAATTTGCTCAGATTCATGTCCATTGAGTTGGTGATGCTATGTAACCATCTCATCCTCTGCCACCCTCTTCTCCTGTGGCTTTCCATCTTTAGCAGCATCAGGGTCTTTTCCAATGAGTCAGCTCTTAGCATCAGGTGGTCAAAGTATGGAGGCTTCAGTGTCAGTCCTTCCAATGAATATTCGGGGTTGATTTCCTTTAGGATTGACTGGTTGGATCCCTTTGCAGTCCAAGGGGCTCTCAAGAGTTTTCTCTGGGTTTAGGGTAGTGGTTTTCATATTATACATAGTAAAATCACTCAAGGTGCTTGCCTGGGTTTTACTACTAAGATTCTGATTTAGTTGCTTTAGGATGGTGGTTTTTAACAGGAGATTCTCATTGTCCAGCTAGGCTTGTTTAGTCACTGGTCCATAGCATCTTTTTCCACCGAAGCATCCAGCTAATGAAGGAATGCAATACAAAAGGAAAACTACCAGAAATTTGCCTTTAGTCCAACTTACTTGCTTCCTTTTCTCATTCCTTTCTATCCTTTTGGTCACCTCTATCCCTTTTAAGTGTCTAAGTTTGGGTTTATAAGAAAAATATTCACACTTATTTAGATAATCAAATAGTCAAAGCCTCACTTGTTTACGAGGTCGGGGTGACAATACAAATGAGTGAAGCAAGCCAGATGGAGACTGTGGTGAACTGGAAATTATAGACCCCATCTCATGTGAGGGTGGTGGAGAGAGCAACAGCTAAGACTATAATCCAGCCAGGTGTTCTCAGAGTTCTCAAAGTGTCATCCTTGCTCTAGGAGCATTAGAAAACTTGTTACAAATGCAAAATTTTAAACCCTGCTCCCCCATTCACTGAGTGAATCTAGTACCGGAACAGGTTGGGGGACAACAGTCTGTGGTCTTAGGGGATTCTGATGCAATATAACATTTTCAAACCATTGCCTATAGTACTGAAAGCCCAGTGTGACCACATTTGATTTTTCATGAAAAGCCAGGAATATTGCTTTCTTTTATTGAGCATTTTAAAATTCTGCTGTGCATGTTTATAGAACAGCTCCTGTGATCAAATTATTCTGAATATCTCTCCTTGGCTTTCAAAGATTGACAACGAATTCAATTTTTCCTTTGTTGTTGTTTTTTTAAAATACGCCCTGTGTCTTTGTTTGTTTGTTTGTTTTTTTTAAAAACAAACATATCCTTGGGCTAACCTTCAATTTTCTCTATTCTACAAGGGTTAAATAGCTTTGAAATATGCTTCATATCTTTGTGACATTCCCCAACCCATGCCTAGTAACCAAGTATCCTGAGTAACCAAGTATCCTGAGTAGCCAAGTAAATCATGAAATTTGGAATACTGGAATAGGTAATTTAGTTATGAAAACCTCAGCCTAGTTATGCTGTTAGTTTCCAGGATTAAAAAAGAAACAAAAACTAGGAAAGATTATGGATTAACTCAGAGTCACAAGTTAGAATCCTTTCACTTTCAACCCAAATTTCTAGAGAAGGTCCATCCCAGGCTATTAATAATAAATTACATAAATCTGAAATCCTCTTGACTTATTTCATCCTATTCCTCTTATCTGAAGAGTAGGGAAGGCATATAATGCCTAGACTGTGATATTTACAATTCTAAGCCAAGTACAGTCATGACTTTGCACTTTTTTAATTGTTATTGAAGAATAGTTGATTTACAACGTTGTGTTCATTTCCAGCATACAGCAAAGTGAATCAGTTATACACATATATCCACTTTTTTTATTTAATTCTTTTCTAATATAGGTCATTGCAGAATATTGAGTTGAGTTCCCTGTGTTATACAATAGGTTCTTATTAGTTATCTATTTTATATATAATAGTGTGAGTGTCAATCCCAATTTAATGCCACCTTTACCCCCGGGTTGGAGAAGGAAATGACACTCTGCTCCAGTACTCTTGCCTGGAAAATCCCATGGACGGAGGACCCTGGTAGGCTACAGTCCATGGGGTCGCAAAGAGTTGGACACGACTGAGCGACTTCACTTTCACTTTGACCCTGGGTAGCCGTAAGTTTGTTTTCTACATCCGTGACTCTCCTTCTGTTTTGTAAGCAAGTTCATTTGTACCCCTTCTTTAGATTCTGTATATAAGCAACATTTTTCTTTCTGTATCTGACTTATTTCACTCAGTATGACAATCTGTATTTGCATCCATTTTGTGGCAAATGGCATTATTTTATTTTTTTTGTGGCTGAGTAGTATTCTGTTATCTCTCGCTCTCTAAATATATATAGATATACACATACCATACCTTCAGTATCCACATTTAGGTTGCTTCCATGTCCTGTCTCTTGTAAATAGTCCTGCAATGAACACGGGTACATGTGTCTTTTCACTCTTTCTACATTTGAAGAATTTTGTGTGTGAGAGAGAGAGATTTGATTTACTTACAGTGTGCTCATCAAATGGTGGTATTTGAAAGCTATTGTACTATTGTATAGCACAGGAACACTGGAGTTTAAAATATATCATAGGATGACCGATCATCCTAGTTTTCCCAGGATTAAGGAGTATCATGAAAAGGGGAACTTCCAGTTACAAAACCAGGACAAGGTGGTCATCCTAGTGTTTAATGCTAATGTTTCCCTTACATCACTTTACTTCGTATCTAGAAAAGAATAAAGGTGGAAGTTGGTAGAAAAGTTGCACTGTATTGTTAAAAGCAATTTCATTACTTGCTGAAATCAAAAGGCAAGTATTGTGGGAAGGCAAATTTTAGCCAGAAATAAGAAAAGACTTTCAAATGGAGGTGCCACTCTGAAGTGCCTAATATGAGATATAATGTCCTGGATGTTAGGTAGGATCCAACAGAGTGCAGACCCTAGAGAGCGTTTAAAGTATGGTCAAGTGTGGAGACAGAGGACAAGCTTTTGAGGCATGTGATCTGAAGTGCACATGGAGGTCAGTGAATTGAAGGGTAATCCTGTCAGGATAATCAAGAACAGGAAGCAGAATACGAGGTGATTCAGAGCAAGTAGATACAGCTGGCACAGATACAGCTAAGCAACAAGAGGCTGTTTGCAGCCTATTTTTGTGTGATGGTAGGTGGTTTTATGGTGTAAGGATAGACCTTACGAATTAAAGGCACAGGGCAGTAAGAAACTTGAAAGTCTGCAGTGGATGAAAGGTTGGATTAAATGACCTCATATTCCCATTCAATTTTGATAATCTTTGAAAATTCAGATTCTGTTATAAAAGATACTTAACATGCTTATATTATTAATCTTTGACTCTATCTCTTTGAAACTTGGGATAATAAATCAAACTTCATGAGATGAATGTGAAGATTAAAGAAAATATATCATGTAGCACAATGCCTGGCACATCATAGTTGCTCAGTCTGTCTCTTATACACATCTAGATGTGTATAAGAGACAGGTGTGGACTACAACCAATAAGCCATTGATTAGAATCATGTTACAGCTGTTCAGTTCAGCCCCTGAGATCCCAACATTTGTTCTTCAATTTAATTCAGTAACATTGATCAAGCAGACACTAGATGATTTCCAACTCTGAGGGGTTTTTTGCTTATTTGAATTTAAGCTGTCATGATAGGAAGAGCCGTGGTTCTGTGAACTCATTGCCTCACACATGTTTTGCTGAAAGTTTGCTTCTGGTAATTGTGGAGTAATTTGTACTGGGCCAACACTCCTAGAAACAACAACTATAAACTCTGGACAAAATATTTTTAAAAAGCACTAAGTGGAGACCCTTTTGTTGTCCATTCCGTAAGTCATGACCCCATGGACCGCAGCATACCAGGCCTCCCTGTCCTTCACCATCTCCCGGAGTTTATTCAAATTCACGTCCGTTGAATCAGTGATGCCATCCAACAGTCTCACCCTCTGTTGCCCCCTTCTCCGGCCCTTAATCTTTCCCAGCATCAGGGTCTTTTCCAATGAGTTGGCTCTTCACATGAGGTGGCCAAAGTATTGGAGCTTTAGCTTCAGCATCAGTCCTTCCAACGAATATTCAGAGTTGATTTCCTTTAGAATTGACTGGTTTGATCTTACAGTCCAAGAAACTCTCAAGAGTTTTCTCCAGCACCACAATGTGAAGGCCCTGTGACAAAAAAAAGGTAGCAATGAGAGGGGATTCCTAAAGAAGGAACAATCTCTGACTGAATTTCCCATTTTACAGCTTTGCACCTGAGAGCAGGTAATGTAAACACTCCCACTATAACTGATTTCAAGCTACTGATATGATACCATTGAACTCAGAGTTGGAAAGAGACGCTCAGAAGCATCACTGATAGATTTTCCACCAAACAGACAACAGATGCAAATTATCTTAAGAGCATAGATAACGGTGAACAGTAGCAACATAAGTAACAAATGGTGAAGTTTTATAATTTTTTATCTTTGCTGTTAATATCATTATGTTTGTATAATTTAATTTTCCATGAAGGCTACATTTAACAATCAACTTGCAGACTTCCTGAAAATTTAGTAATTGGCTCTTGCAAGCCCATGTGAGCTGGCTCTGCTGTACCACTGTGGCGTCTTTCCTTTTTCTCCCCGCTATTAGGAATTCTAAGGACAATGAATTTATGGGAGGAATTTACCTGTTTCCCTCATAGTTGTATACCTAGTACTTGGCCTGACACCTGGCCCAGAAAATGCCCTCAATAATGTTTGTTGAACAGATAAAGTCCTAGGCTTTTTCTTTTTAGACCCTGTGATTCTAATGGGCAAGCCTCTGCAGCCACTACTACTATGCGGGGAAAGGCAATGGAGGTGAAAGTCAAGGCTGCCTGAATTTGGTCCCCAGCCCTGCCACCGACTAGCTGTGTGACTTTCCACGAGTTAGTCAGCTTCCTGTGCTTCTATTTCTCTTTTGGAAAAGAGGCGAAATAGCAGTCGCTCCCTCATAGGGGTTGATCATGACGCCTGACGAGTGACTATTTCAAGTGCTGGGAACTGGAGGCTAGCAGACCCTATGTGGGTACTTGCTGTCATTATTGACAGCTGTATCATTTACTGGGCGTCTGCTGCGTCCCGGATGCTCTGCTGGGGGCTTTCCATGCTTTCTTTGTAATGTTTTTGTTTGGGGGGCTGTGCTGGGTCTTTGCTGCTGTCCTACGACTTCCCTAGTTGCAGCGCCCAGGCTAGGCTGCCTTGAAGCATGTGGGCTCAGACCCACCTACCTTACATTAGAAGGAGAATTCTTAACCACTGGACCATCAGGAAAGTCCCTCTCTGTAGTTTTTTAAGACAAGATGAGGTAATTCAGGTCCAGGATGACTTCATGACGTCATGAACGGGGTCCTGCAAACAGGACCCAGGCTGTTGGCCCCAGAGTGCAGGCTCATCCTATGAGGTCAGGAATCCGTGAGCCTTGATTACTGTCTTCCCTGCACATCATTCAAAATAACAGTTATTGCTCTGGACGCTTTACTTACATTTATCAACTTGTTGCCAGAGTCCTTTGTTTTGCTTTCTTTAGTTTAGGGTTTCAGCTGTATGTGCGTGCAGACGCATATGTGTATGTGACATTTAAGTGGAATTAAAAAATGTTGACATTTCATCAATGCTCAACTGTCTCCCAGTTTCAGTGCTCACATTTCTTACTTTTTCCTTTCTCTTTTTTTCTCCTCCTTCTTCTCAGGCCCGCCCCCAACCTGTGGGGCGCTTGTCTTTCAGGTGCCCGGCTTTAGTCACTCTGCTCTGGAATTCCCTAACAATCGTGCAAGCTGTGCTTTATTACCACTATTTATAGGTCTGTCTCCTCCACAGACTGGTGATAATAATAAAAACAATGCAGTTATTATTGTGAATAGCTGACATTGTTTGGGTGCCTTCTACAGGCTAGGCACTGGGCTAATTGCTGTATATAGAATCTCATTTAATCTGCATATCAACCCTGTCTGAGATGCGATTATCCTCCCCAACTTTAGAGCTGAGGGAAATGAAGGCCAAGAAGGTTAAAGACATTGTCAAAGGTCGCACAGCGAGGGCGTGGTGGGGGAGGAGTCGAATGAGCTCTGATTCACAAACATACATTATCATGCATGTATAATTGTACAGAGCTCTTGGACAACCCTAGTAGATGGATACAGTTGCAAGGACAATTACTGTTGCCATATTTCGGAGATGTAGCCCAGCAATTTTTTTAACTTTACCAAAGAGCATATAGGGAAGTTGGAATCTAAACCTAGGTATGTCTGCACCAGATACTCAAGAATCTTCAGAGCTTCAGCTCAGAGACAGTGTGCTCTTCTGGAGAGTGCCTCCGCCTCTGAAAGCTGGGTGGGCCACACGGGGAGAGGGGAGGCACCTTACAGAAATACCCCAATTAACATGAGGACGCGGTCTTCTTTGTCAGTGTTAAATGTCTTTGAGCCGTTCATTCACTAAGCTGAATTACAGTGAAGAAATCAATGTGATTTCAGTCGGTTTGCTCCTGTCTGTCTGGATCTGTCTCTATATTTCCCCAGAATCTCCTTGGCTGTGCAGGGCAGCACCTTCTGCGTTATAGACCCGTTTAGGTAGGGCGGTATTTTTGATAACTTGAAAAGTCACTTTGAACACATGGTCCACTAGAAGATGGTTTTATTGTTAAGTCACTACGTGATGTCCAGCTCTTTGGCAACCCCATGGACAGTAGCCCACCAGTCTCCTCTGTCCGTAGCATTTCCTAGGCAAGACTACTGGAGTGGGTTACCGTTTTCTTCTCCAGGGGATCATCTTCCCAGATCAGGGATTGAACCTGTGTCTCCTGCATTAGCAGGCAGCTTCTTTACTGCTGAGCCACCAGGGAAGCCTCACTAATGGATGGGCAGGGGGCTGTTGTGGCTTGAGGTCCTACGAATTGTCTGACACGTTGCATATGGAATCAGCTTTCCATCCCTCAAGGTTTAGGCAGGCTTGTCTCCAACCTCCCGCCAAATGCATGAACTTTGGAAATCTCGGAGTCTATGACTTCCGGTACTGGGGGCTTCCTTACATGGGTGGTGAGCCTAATAATTCCCGTTTCCCTAATTTTGTAAATTAGAATATGGTGATCCAATGAGGAAATTGTTTTGAAATCTGCATTCCAGAAGCAACGTCCTCTTCAGCCCTTATGCACTGATGTTTCCTTAGATACCCGATCGTTTTCACTAATTATACAGAAGTGTTTTTCAAAGTCTTCTGCGTGACATTCCTGAGGCAGTAAAATCATACATTCTGTTGTATATCAACTTGAGGAGCATTCACTGAATGTGTGGTATGTCCCAGATACACCTGTGTGATCCGTGTTCCTTAAGACAAAATTGAGTGAACGGCCCGCGGAGCATTAAGTGGGGATTCGATGTGAAGAAACTGAATTGTTAGCTGTGTGTATCTGTTAATCCTGTACTCTTAATCCCCCGCGCCCCCCCCCCTTTT
>SJYX01007393.1:0-41092 GCA_006410675.1 Oreotragus oreotragus
AAAAAAAAAAAAAAAAAATCAACAAACTAGTAATAGAAGGAAACTACCTCAGGATAATAAAACATTTAAAGATCATATATGAAAAGTCCACTGCGAACATTATACTTCACTGGTGAAAGATGCAAAGCTTTTCCTCTAAGATCAGGAACAATGTAAGGATGCCCACTCTTGTCACTTCTACAAGTTATCTGAAGTCCTAGCCACAGCGATTAAGACAAAACGAAATGAAAAGCATCTAAACTGGAGAGAACCAAAATTATATTATCCTCCATGTTGAAAATCCAAGATTCCATACACAAATTGTTTTACTATAAAGCAAAACAAAAGAAATGGACAGGGAGAAATAGACAACAGTATGGTAAAAGTAAAGTCAAGCTGCTCAGTCGTGTCCGACTCTTTGTGACCCCAGGGACTGTAGCCTACAAGGCTCCTCTGTCCAAGGGATTTTCCAGGCAATAGTCCTAGAGTGGACTGCCATTTCCCCCGCCAGGGGATCTTCCCAACCCAGGGCTCGAACCCGGGTCTCCCACATAGTAGACAGACGCTTTCCTGTCTGAGCCACCGGGGAAGCCATCATAATAAAAGCAGGGGCTTCAATATTCCACTGTCATCAACGGATAGATCCAGACAGAAAACCAACTGAGACACACAACTTACTAACATTTGAGGAAATGTTTACCACCTAGAATATCAAAAGAACTCTAAGCAACAAAGAAATGCCCAATTCAAAAATGGGCAAAGGACTCAAACAGTCATTTTTCCAAAGATGATATATATGTAAATGGCCAACAAGCATGTGAAAAGATGCTCACTATCACGAACCAGACGAATGTAATCAAAAACCACAATAAGATATTACCTCAATTCATTAGGATGACAAATACAAGAAAGGGGGAAGGAAGGAGGCAGGAAGTGTTGATGAAAATGTGAAGAATCTGGAGTCCTTGTGCACTGCTGCTAAGACTAAAATGGTGCAACTGCTGTGGAAAACAGATTAGAAATTCCTCAAAAAATGTAAACAAGAAATGGCACAGGAGCCAGTCATAGCACTTCTGGGTATTTATCCAAAGGAAGTGAAAGGAGGGTCTCAAAAAGATATTTGCACACTTATGTTCACAGCAGCACAATTAATAGCCAAATGTCCACTGACAGATAAATGGATAAACAAAGTAAAATGTGACAATGGAATATTATTCAGTCTTTAAAAAGAATGAATTTCTGTCGCATGCTGCAGTGAGGATGATGCTTGAGGATATTATGCTAAGTGAAATAAGCCAACCACAAAAATAAATACTGTGATCAAGACTCCATTTATATGAAATCCCTGAAGTGAAGTGCAAGTCGCTCAGTCGTGTCCGACTCTTTGTGATCCCATGGACTATACAGTCCATGGAATTCTCCAGGCCAGAATACTGGAGTGGGTAGCCGTTCCCTTCTCCAGGGGATCTTCCCAACCCAGGGGTCGAACCCAGGTCTCCTGCATTGCAGGCGGATTCTTTACCAGCTGAGCCACCAGGGAAGCCCTATGCAGTACCCAAAACAATCAAACTCATAAGACACACTAAGTAAAACAGTGGTTACCAGGGGATGGAATGTGAAAATGTTTTCAATTCTATTTCTAGGAGTAGAACTGCTGAGTCATATGCTAACTCTATGTTTAACTTTCTGAGGAACAGCCAAACTGTGTTCCACAGCTGCTGCACCATGTTAACATTCCCACCCCTGTACAAAGGTTTCAGTTCATCCGCATGCTCCTCAACACTTGTCCTTTTTACTAAAGTAATCCTTGAGGGTGTGAAGTGATAACACACTGTGGTTTTGGTTTGCATTTCCCTAATGACTAATGTTGAATATTTTTTCATCTGTATATATGTTCTGGAGAAAGATCTATTCAAATTCTTTGTTCATTTGTAAATTGGGTTATCTTTATTGTTAACTGTAGTTCTTTATATATTCTGAATACAAGTCCCATTATAAGTTAAGGGAATGTCTATTGATAGAATTATTATAGCTTTCTATACCACACTTCATTAATTTCCAAAATATCTTTAAGTTATAATATTTTTTGATGAAGTACATCAAAGGTTACCTTAAACATAAATTGCACAGAAATTTTAAAATATAAAGCAACCAATACATTTTCAAACAAATTAATTTCAAGCTGAAGAGAGACAGGTACAGGGACCCATCAGTTAAAAGAAATTTATAGATATACAGAACATATGGACCTTATTTTGAAACCAGACTTGAACTGGAAGAATAAATTATGAGACAATTTAAAATGCTGACTAGATAATTACTAAGAAATGGTTAACATTTAAGCATGATAACAGTGTTTTGATTATCTTTAGGAGCTTCATCTATCAGACATACATACTGAAATATTTACAAATGAAGTGATTTGCTACCTGGGACTTGCTTCAGAATAAATCAGGGTTGGGAAGATGGGTACCATATAAATAAATCAAGACTAGCCACATGAATTGATTGTGTTGAAGTTGGTTCATTATACTAATCTACTGTTGTATATCCTCAAGTTTCCTATTACACATTAACACTACTCCAGTGTCTACTGTGTTTAAGAGCAAAAGTGGCTGGAAGCAACCTAACAATATCATCTCAAGTTTTACAAACTCAAATTCCTTAAGAAAATTAATAATGAGACAGATATGTCTGTGCAATTATTTATACAACATTTTAAGTATTACCACCAGTCATAGGCTAACTGGGAACTTACATCAAGCACTGTACACAAAATAGCACTATGCGACAGCCATCAGCATCACTCTTAACCTGCACAGTTCATTTCCTCACTGGAGTTCACAAGGGACCGGAACCCCCATTGGACGAGTATAGTAACTACCCCTCACTGATTTGCAGAAAATACTGCCTTCAACCAAATATATGTACATAGCAAGTAATTTTATAACAATCCCTCAGGCCACCTTATACTCAACTAAATTGCCATCCAACAGACACGTGAATTAGGATAACTAGATACATATAACTTGTATACTTAAAATACAGATCTACCAGGATGACAATAATAAAAATAAATATATTCACAAGGATTTAGAAAAACCGCAACCCTACATATTGTGTTAGGAATATGTTTAAATGGTACAGCCACTTTGGAAAAGTTTGGCAGTTTAGAAAGTCAAATGTAAAATTTTGAAACAACCCAACAATTACACTCCTAGGAATCTACCTAAAAGAAATGAAAATGTATGCCCACATAATGACATATGGGGGAATATTCACAGATTATTCATAATAGCAAAAATGTAAACAATCCAAATGTCCATCCATCAACTGATGAATGAGTAAACCACACGTAGCACATCCACATAATGGAAAACTACACAGCAGCCAGAAGAGCTAAGTGCAGGCATACACCGTAACACGGACGGGCCCCATAGTGCAGGCATACACCGTAACATGGACGGGCCCCATAGTGCAGGCATACACCGTAACATGGACGGGCCCCATAGTGCAGGCATACACCGTAACATGGACGGGCCCCATAAACATGGTGCCAAAGGGGAGAAGCCAGAAACAAAGACTTCAGACTGTACAATTCTGGCCACCTGTAATTTCTGGACAGGGGAAATTTATAGAACAGATCGGTGTGACCGCCTAGGTCTTGCGGTAAGAGCAGGAACTAATGCAAAGGAGCGTGACAGGAACTTCTATTAAGGCCAATGGAAATTTTCTAAAACTGGATTGTGATGGTTTCAGAACACTATGAATTTACTAAAATTTAATGAATTTACTAAAATTTACTGAATTGTACACTTACAATGGTTGGATTTCATGGTGTGTAAATTATACCTCAAAAAACCTGTTGCTATTGAGTACCACCACAACAGTCTTATGAATGACTATTTTAAAGCTCTGGCTCTCATTACATATAATTTCAGTACAATGAATTCCAACACACTCTCAGGATTAAGAATATTGAAAACTAAACAAGTATTTTCAAAAGATTTCATGTACACACATCTCTAAATCTTACTGATCAAATATTGCTCTTTTACCTCTGTGTCATGTAACTTCGTAACAAAAGCACTGTCTAGAGCTTACCTTAGCATTTCTCCTTAGCCACTCAGCTTATGCCCTACAGTATTCCTTTTTGTAAAAATCTCATTTGGCATTGCCCAAGTTTTCCATTAGATCCAAAGTTTTCTTAAAATATTTAATAACCTGAAATAAAATTAATAGTTATATTAAATGTGTGCCTAAATATATATACTAAATAAAAATGATTATCCATTTGTTTTTTCTTTGCTTTGCTCATTAAGCCACTCACATGTTGCCTCTATGTTTCCAAACTTTTTGTTTTAAATCAAGCTTTGTTTTTACTATTTTTGCTTCTAAACTATTCTTCACTTAAAACTCATTTGATGGATTCTTCTCTTCAAAGCAGTGCTACTTTCCATAATCAAGCCTGCTTTAATTTCAATCTGACTCCATCTCTTCCTATTCCACACTAAAAAATGTTCCCTCTAAGCCAGTTATTAAAAATAGAAAAACACCTTTTTAACCAAACATTTTTCCCCAGACCAAATCTCATATGCAATGCCAGTAACATACAAGAGATAAAGTAGAAAGCTTCCGATCTCATGAAATACAGCAGCCTCAAGATGTTTCTTGAAAAACAATGCTTTAAAAGTTACAAGCTACACTGATGTCTGCACAGCACAAACACAAAAGATAAGCTGAGAACAAATAAGCAATACTTTTAAGAAAAACTTGGATATACTTAGATTTAAAAAAATATGTTTTAGAAACTCAATTTTTAAAATAGATAATTATAAAATGATTCCACAAATATCTGTCTTTAAAACTCCATAAAGACATTACTTTTTAGGAATTCCATCTTCAACAACAACTGTGCATTTTTTAAAAATCATAATTTCCTTATTTATGACAGATTAAAAAAAGACAAAAGAGAAGTCAAAAGCCACATTAACACAAAACACTGAGCCTAGTGGAAAGTTGTCAAATAAATGAATTTGTCAGCAAGAAATGCCAATTACCCAACAGGCAGTAAAGAAAATAGATAGCAAGAATGCTCTGGTAAAACCATTTATGTAACTGTATTGAGTTAAAAAAAAAAAAAAAAAAAGAACTATCCGCCTCCAGAATCAAATACAAATCAAGCAAATATTCAACCAAAATGGCGACAAAGAGTAAGAGTAAACCTGGAAAAGGGGATTTGTACTATTAGGAATTTTCAAATGTAAAACTACAAAATATAAACCACTTCCCCTTCTGAAATCAAAGGTAAAAGCATCATAACTTCACCACATTTCTATAAAATAAAAATAGAAATTATTGCTATATGATTGTAAAAATGGAGGCAAGTAAAGAGTTCAGAAATACACTTGTTTATAATCAATTAAATGATGAACCATAATTTGAACCCTAATTATCACATTATGTAGAAATCACAATCCGGTATTGTGTGCTCAGTTATTAAGATAAATGTTAAATAGTTCACATTTTAAAAACATTTTATCATTACATTATCAAATTTGATAAAATCTTATCAAAACATCTATGTATGCAATATAAATCATGTTGTTAAAAGTATAAAGTAACATTTAAAGAAAACTGCTGAGGTGTCAAATAAGTATTTTCTATTAAATATATACAATTTAACATTTAGAACTCCATAAATTAATTCTTGCTAAAAGTTGATTCAGGTTTACAAAGGCATACTTTGTGAACTCTAAATTTCCCCAGCACCACTTTCCTTTATTCCAAAATTCTTTCATTAGGTTTAACTTTCTTCTGTCGTTCATATGTAAAAGTTACAGAAGGTTTACAATACGTAGTCTTCATAGTAACATGTTTTAAAAAAATCTAAGCAAAGTGCACGTTAAACTGCCTACAACTACTCAAACCTCTTATCATCAAATAAAAAATAGATGAACACTTCATTCACTTAAATCTGAGGGAAAAAAAATAGTATACCTTGCTTAAATAAGAATTTCCCAGTAAGGATATTATATAAAAGATTTCCCATGTTATTTTATTAACTCTCTTTCACTCATTAAAACTTTTTAAAAGTCTAATGAAGAACATATACTTACAAAGCCATATTACACAACTACAGTACTGTTAATTAAATAAAGCAGCCCAGTATAGTTGTAAACATTTTAAATATAGTAAACAAGACTTGGCATGTCTTTTCTCCCAAAAACCTGCCATTACAATGCTCTTTCCATAAATAGCTATCCTTTCTAGAAAAGTTTTCTGGTATATTTTAGTCTTTAAAAGTATTACACTGAAATAATATGTGAAAAGATTTAGTCATGGCAATTTCACTGAAGCTTTTATTGCCTCTGTTGGTAATATGACAGGGATGTAAGAAACACAATTGAACTTACAGAGATATGCAGATGATAAGTCACTAAAGATAACCTTGATCTCAAGTATTTTTATATGTGGGCACTTCTAATTTTATACACTTTACTATTTAAAAAGCATTACATTTTAAAATGTGTACCTGTTTTGACATTTGGCAAAAAGGAAACTGTACCTGTGGTTCAGTTTAAAACAAAGAATCAGCATGGGGAGTTAACCAAAATGAAGACTGAAACACTAATTAATTAAAGCAATTCAAGTTGTGTGTGTGTGTGTGTGAGAGCGTGTGTGTCCCTTTCAACCTGTCAATCTCACTCTTTCACACACACTCACACACACATGGCCATTATGTGTAAGCATTCTTAGTACAAAATATTCCCTGTAACCAGACATTTATCCTCAGAAAAATCACACCACATTAAATCAGTCTTCTCTTTCAGGCCCTAGTAATAGTATTGTTTAATTCTAAGATGCCATCATAGAGTTAACAACCTTAACTTTTATGCTACATAATTATATTCAAAGCTTTATGTATTGTTTTGTTTATAATTACACAGTAATTATAAATGTTTAGTACCAAACTGATGACAAACACTATTTTGTTGAAAAGGTCTTGCATTTAAAAGGAAAAGTCTGTAAAACCCAAGGCACTAGGCCACGAACCAATATCAGACTTATATGAAAAACAATTTATATTGGGGAAAAAAAGCTAATCAGATCTCACTTCAAAACACAGCATACTGGAATTAATTAATCAATTAAAAAACAATACCGTAACTCAAAATCTTTAAGACAGGAAACAAAATAGTACATATATATATATATATCTTTTTAAAATATTTCATAATTGAAGTTCCTCTTAATATTTACAAATACGAAATCAGGAAATACTGAAAGCAGCAGGATTCTTTTTTCTTTAATAACCAATTCCAGTAACCTGAATAAAAATTTTCAAAAATTTTTGATAGAATATTTTTGAATTAAAGTTATGATTAGAATATTAATATCTATGGGAAGAGCTTTCTAGTCAATTTCAAAATCATGTAAATAAAAAGTAGTTTTAATATATCAGTTTCTTAAAATCATTTCCACATCTACCTTATAATGTACTGCTTTTCTGAAGTACATTCCTTTGATAATTTCAACGTTAGACCTTACAGAGTGCCTGGATACACCAAGCAAAATCCACTCCTGCTAAAAACCAGTCATCCAGTCTCTGAAGTTTTATGTTTTTTAAACCAGCCTTAAAGAAATGTTTAAAAAAGCAATAAATCCTTCTTCACATGTCAAGAAGTGAACAGAGAAATGAGCATTTTCAGCATGAAAGCAGTTCACGGGTCTTGTAATTAAAAAAAAAAATAGATACAAGATACAGTTCTGCTTTGATGTGAAAACTGAGCTAATCTGAGTGAAATAAAACATAGTAGAAACTAAATAATTTATGAAAATATAAGCCAGATTTGTTTTTTGCATCAAGTGCATGCTTGCTTGAAAATCTTTGCTCCTCAAGTATTTGGCAACCACAGTGATTAGCAGTTAAAACAATTTCAACAAAATAAGAAGTCATCAAAAATGGACTATTTGTCTGAAAGAGCAGTACCTATATTATAATAATTGAACTTCATGGCTCATTACAACCATTTTCAAAATTTAATTCCTACTTCTTATTAATTAAGAGAATTTCATTTGTGTTCCATAGTGTGCTGACAAAAAAAAAAACCCTGCCTAAATTTAGAATATTGTATTATGTAGCAATCTAAAACATTCAAACAAATTAAATAGTTTAACTTACTTAACAGGCATATAAGCATTTCAAAATCATAATGAAATCCAATTATGAGGTGCATAATGTAGACGGGAGTAGAATCTAACATTATGCAGATGTTTTTCTAAATAAAAGCCCCTGTAAGACAACTATATATAAACATGGGTAAGATAAGTGCAGACTAGTTCTGTGGAACCTTTTGAAATCGAGGGTCTAAAACACAATAAAATTTTGGGTAGGCACACCAAATTATCCTAAAAATTTTTCACGTTGGTTATTTTGACTTTTTTTCATCAGATACTCAACTCACATTAACAATACATGTAATTTGCCAGAAAAAAAAAAAAAAAATCCCCCCATACCAAAACACCATTCCAGATCGGGTACACTTAAATATTATCACTCTCACTGGAAGTGCTATCAGCATAGTCTTTGCAACTAGCCCAAAGCATATATTTAAGAAGTTTTTATAAACTGTGATGTTCATATGTTTAATTCTTATGCCAAACTTGTTTTCTGATGAAGACAGCATTGTGCTTTATGCAAGAATGGAAACTTCAAAATAATCACCATAAAGCTTCTAAGACTTATGGGAGAATAAACTAGGATGGTCCACAGATATAAGATGAAATCCACAATGTTGGAATAATAAATGTTTAGAGCGGCCCAGACTAGAAGACAAGCCCAAACCACCATTAGAAGAATGAAATACGATATGGTCCAAGATGTATCCTTAAAGTTTTGTCTCAACCCTCAGCCTGAATTGTGAGGATTGATCTTCAGTTCAGTCCAGCCAGCAGAAATTGACTGTGCAATTTTCCGTTGTATTTATTGTACAGACTATGTACATTCTAGAAGGTTCCTTCAGTGCTACACTGTTGTACTTTTTGTCCCAGCAATTTGAGGGCGTGCAAATTCCACAAAATCATCAATAAGAACAGGCCATGCTCCTGTGGGGGGGATATGTGAGAAAGGAAAGAAACAAAAGCAGAAATAAGGCTAGTATTTTAATAGAATCCTTATTTTTTCTCAAATGTCTTCCCTATAATTGTTAAAGCATATCATTATAAATATCCTCACTGATAAGACCTCCAAATTTCTAGCTCTTTAGAGTTTCAACCTAGACTATTCCTTGCATTTTCTCTTTTCTATTATTCCAACACTTGATCATTCTCTGAATGATAAAAAATAACTCTCCTGGTGATTAGTAATATATGGTTTTCTGAAGGCCCCTGAAGTAATCTGGTCAAATCCGGCCTTGATATGATGACACGTTGCCAGTGCTGAAAGCATATTAAGTTAGAGTTTAACCTTTTTCTGCATTTTAGGGCAATCTTACAAAGGAAATTAAAAGCAAGGATCAAACACTAATCTATTTCATGATAATAAATTACTAAAAGATTTTAAATTATATATATGCATGCTCTATACATGCTTCTATGGCAACTTCCAAATCAGCAAGTTCTCCACTTTTGCATAAAGCCTAACAGAAAGCACAATCATCTATTATCAGTCATTTCTCAATTCTTAAAGAAAACAATACATGACAATGAAAACAAAGATAAGGAAATAACATTATCTATGGTTAGGTTAAATAGTTCAGGACACTTTTAAGGAGACCAAGGTTACTAAAAATTTTTCAAAGAATACCTATCTATTCAAAAATATCAAAATACATCTTGCTAATTCTCAAGGGGAACCAGGTAAGTACATGTGAAAAAATCAATGTAAACTACTACCAGTTCCAGAAAACAAAAATATCCTGGTAGTGGATGGTAGTTACCTTTCTAACTATATGAAGAAACAGCAGAAAAGTATTCAATCAGTGAATATTTACTGAATGCCAATAGTGCTACAGTAGGAAAATAAAGTCCATTTCCATGTGGCCTAAGTCACAGAACTCAAGGAGTTTACAATCAAGCTCACAGACAAAACAGACAACATTAAAAAAATAAATACAAGTACTATAAAAGTACAATAAGAAAAGAGTAAGTTCCTAAAGTAGACTGAAAATCTAAAACATGAATGAAAATCACTCATGCCGTTCTGGAAGACATGACTACAGATTTGGTATTTAAGGAAATAATACAGATTGGTAAAAGAGGATGAAGGCATTTTCTATATTCAGAAGAGCACAAATAAAAGCTCAGAAGAGGGAAATCTAAGAAAAACAGAAGCAGACAAGAAGTTCCAGGGTGTGTGATCAAAGACGTTTTTAAAGAATTGGTAGAGCAAAGTGTTCATTTACCTTCTTCATCGTAATTAGACATGTCATCTGCAATCATCGTACTGAAGTCTAAAAGAAGATTCCAAGTATCTTTTGGTATTGATCGTTTATGATGTTCCTATTAAGGGGAAAGAAAATAACAAGAAGCATCCAATTCACTAAAAAGAGTTTAAAAAAAAAACAGTCCAGAAGATGCTGAATACAAGAATTCAAAACAACCTATGTAATAAAATTCTGGGAATCAAATTTCTCATCTATGTCCATAACATGCTCTGAAATGAGTTAGGCATCCTTTGAAATGTTAATTTATCTTCAAACAAAGCAAAAATTTAGAAAACACCAAACTGCAGAAAACATGAACTTACCAACAAAAATTTATTCCATAAGTCTAAGAATTTAAATCTTCCATTAAGCACTAAATTCCAGTAGGCAATGGCCATTTCTAGATCTGTAATATTAAAAATAAATTATGTACTTCAAATGCCAGTAATATTTGTCCCTGAAAAAAAAACACCAAGTAAGACAAAGATAGCCTTAATTAAAAAAAAAAAAAAAAAAAGCTTGTGTCCTGAATACTTACAGAATAAAAATTTCCTATAGATTTAAGTCCAAGCTTTATATCCTGCTTCCATCACCAATGCATGGTTCCTTCAGGGCTAGAAGGGTATCACTTACCTCTTTAGGGTTTCTGAAGTTTAAATGAGATAATGTAGGTAAGCACTCTGACTATGTCATAAGTATTGAAATGTCAATGTATACCAGACCTCATCCCTTTTGACATTCTGGACCAGATCATTTCTGTTGCAGGGAGCTGTCTTATGCATTACAGCATTAGCAGTATCCCTGGCCTCTACCCACTAGACGCCAGCAGCAGTGTCCTCTCCCCAGTGGTGACAACCAAAAATATCTCCACATATTGCCAAAGATCCCCTAGGATGCAAAACTGCCCCAAGATGAAAATCACCAATGTACATGTATAAGCTGTAATGCAAAGAGTTGCTATCCACAATCCTAATTAATCTTACACTCCAAGTTGTTGGCTCACTGATCCTGACCTCAAGGAGACCATTAAGAATACTGATTAAAAATTTTAAATCAATAATAAACTAAGATCTGTCTTTTTAAGAAGTTTGATGAAGAGGATATAAACAACTATTTAACTGGAGCAGAGAAGGATAAAGAAGCTGTATTACTGCATGACGAAATATGTATCTGTCTTAAAAGAGGAACTAAAGTAGTTATGTCAAGCTTTTATGAATAAATTTACATTTCCAGGACAGGAAAAATTCCATCCCAAGTAACTTAAAAGTTCTTTTGATATGATCTCCAAACTACTCTGAAGAATCATGAGAGACAAAGACTCCAAAAACAGGCTCACATCCTACCTGAAAGAAAAACATAATAGGACATAAGGCAAAAAATCTCCCATCTTCACTAGATCCTAAGCTCTTCAAGGATAGGGACTACATATCCTCAAACCAGCACTGAAACACACAGCATGCATTCAGAAACTGGTGAATGAACAAGCTTCCTATGGTTCTATTTACAAATATGGATTCACCTCCAAATCCATCATTATGTCTTCCCTCAAACTCAATGGAAAAGGTGCCTCTTCTTTTCTCTATCCAAGGTTAAGCCCCTAACATCATTACTCGGGATCCAATATGCCATCCTGCCTTTTAGTTTACAGATTAGTTTTCTTCTCTCCTTGCATCCTCAACTTTGCCCTGTCTTCTGGCTTACCCCTCCACAAAGGAACATACTCAAGTTATCAACTATCTTTAAAAAAAACTTTCTTTCTTATATTTCTCCATGCCCTTACTAGCTACCCTCTTTCTCCTTCCCTTCAAAGATCATCCTGAAACAGTACATGGAGTCTTCTACTTTTATTTTTAATGTGCTCACAAAAACATGTCTGAAAGTTCAGATCCCCATGTTTTATGAGAACTAGAAATAGGACATCAGTCCCTGATCACAAATCCTTTTTAATCTTTGCAATCTTTAACGCTCTACACCAAATATTCCTTCCAGGTTTTTTAATTTTACTATTTTCCTTAATAACCAAACATAGAGCATACCAATCAAACACAGAGCATACCAATCAAAGCACAGAGATAACGTGCAGTAAAATTGCTGTTATTAGCCTGTCTAGTAGGATTTGCTGGTATTAGCATGCTTAATGATATCCTTCTTCACTTCAAACGCATTAAATTTATGAAAACTAAGCTTATTACTGTTTGCATTTTTCCTTTTTTTTAGAAAATAAGAATGAGAAACAATGAAATATTCAAGGAACTGTAAACTCTGAGACACCTATAAATGCCCATTTCTCAGCTGATACACTAATCTAAGAATCTTACAAGAGTAGAAGCATATATGCATGATTTTTGAAAGTTCAGGTTGTAGAAGAAGAGAGCTTTTTGTAATCTACATTCCTTGTCCAGTTTCCTTACCCCCAAACACTTTAATTCTAGAAACCAGTGTCCACCTCTGTCGCTCACCCAGCTGAAAGTAATCTCCGCAGGGTTCTGGGGACCCTTCTGGTTGCTAAATAAACCTTAATGTCCTTAACTTACTTGGCTTTCTGCCACACTGGACAAAACTGAGCACCTCTCCAGGATGGAACTGTCGCTTCCTTTAGCTTTAACAGTACTACGCTACTGACTTTCCTCTGTCCTTTCTGGCTTTCCTTTCCTTTCCTTCTCCTCTTCACTCATCCATCAAATGCTGATGTTCTGCAGCACTGAATGTCAGTAATAACCACTTCTACTTCTCTCAGATTTTTCAAACCTTTACCTTCTTTCAAGCTGTATGCTCAGCCATCTCTAACAAGTCCTAAAATCTGAAACTTCTCTATATATATATTCTTGATTCTTACATCTAACTGCCTAAGGATATCTTCAACTGGATATCTACAAACAACTCAAATTCAGCAGGACTCAAACTCAACTCAGTATCCTACTTCTACAGACCTACCATTTTCTTCTCTTTCAATGAATGTTATCACTCTACAGTGTTTCTCAGTGAAACACAATTTTTCATTGTGAGGAACAGCCCTATGCACTGCAGGTCCTTGAGCAGCCCCCTAATCCTGAAAGAAACCCTGTCATTATAACAATACCAAAAATACCACTCGCACATTACCAAACATCCCCAAATGGGGGTTAATACTAATTTCCTCATCACAGTTTCAAACAAAGCTTTCTCATTTTGGCTTCTAAGTACCTTTTAAATCTCTCTCTCTTCTCCATCCCCACTTTCAGGGCCTATGCCAGGGTCCTCTTCGTTTCTAGCATCATAACCAATTTCTCTTCGTCTAGTTCCGCCTCTACCCCTTTTAAAGGACCACACTGCTTTCAGATGGACCTTGCAGGCACACAAATTTGGTTTCACTTCCATGTTAAAAGTCTTCAATGATTAAAACAACAAGATACCACTACACACATTTTGGAATGCTCAAAATCCAAAACACTGACGATATCAAATGCTGGTGAGGATATGAAGCAAAAGGAACTCTCAGTCACTGCTGGTGAGAATGCAAAACAGTACAGCCACTTTGGAATAATTTGACAGTTTCTTACAAAACTAAACATACGCTTACCATATGATCCAGCAATCATACTCCTGGTATTTTCCCAAATGAACTGAAAATTTGTATCCACACAAAACCCTGTACATGAATGTTTACAGAAGCTTATTCATAACTGCCAAAACTTGGAGGCAACCAACATATCCTTTAGTAGGTACACATATAAACTGTGGTACATCCAGACGAAGGAAAATTATTCAGTGCTATAATAAAATGTGCTATCAAACCACAAAAAGATATGGAAGAAAAATTCGTAATAATGCCATTAAGTGAAAGAAGTCAACGTGCAAAGGCTACACACTGTATGACTCCAGCTAAAAAAAGGCAACACTTTGGAGACGGTAAAAAGATCAGTGGTTGCCAGCAGTTAGGAGGGAGGCAAGGACGAATGGAAGAGCACGGAATTATTTCAGGAAGAGGGAAACTTTTCTGTATGATGCTATAATGGTAGATACATGTCCTTACACATTTGTCCAAATTCACAGAACATACACTATCGAGTGAACCCTAGGGTAGGAATAAATTAGGAGTTTGGGATTAAAATACACACACTTATATGCGCAGTAGAGAACCTAGTGTATAGCACAGGGAAATATATTCAATATCTTATAATAATCTATAATGAAAAAAGGTATGTGTATATAAACACACACACATATATATCTGAATCACTTAGCTGTACATTTGAAACCCAACATGTAAATCAGTTATATTTCAATAAAATTTTTAGAAAGAAAAACAGTGAACCCTACTGTAAAATTAACGTTTGGATGATAATGATGTAGGTACAACTGTAACAAACATACCACTCTGGTAGGGATTTGATCATGGGAAAAGGTATGTATATGTGGGAGAATGGGTAATTGGGAAATCTCTGTATCTCCTGTTCAATTTTGCTGTAAATCTAAAGCAATTCAAGAAATAAAATCTACTAACTTTTAAAAACTCTGCACTGTTTCCCACTGCCTTCAGATAAAATCTACATTTCTAGTCAAATGGACTTACTTGCAGTTTCTCAAAGGTGCTCTGTCTCTCACCTCCAAGAAATTGAACTTGCTAATCTTTCCACATTCAAGATGGCTACTTTTTCTTTTGGTTTTGAAATAATATATTCATTCTTCAAGGATCAAAAATTATAATCTTTGTGAAGACTTTGCAAACTCACCCAGACAGACAAAGATGCTCCTAACTCCATGCTCTCAGAGTAAGCAGTCAATAAATGTTTTTGGATGAAACAGGAATATTCAAATATTAATAAATTTTTATTAGGAGCTGAAACACAGATTAAATTTTACAGGAATAAAATGTCAATTGCCACAAGCAAGTGAAAAACTGCCTGCCCTTTAGGGACTTCCCTGGTGGTCCATTGGTTAGGACTCAGCGCTCTATCTGTCTGGGCCCTGGGTTCAATCCCTGATTAGGAAACTAAAATCCCATAAGCTGCACAGCGCAGATATTAAAAAAAAAGAAAAGCTGCCCTTTAGTGAGAAATGTCTGAATGACAGACAGAACAGCTCAGCTAGAGAAGTGGTTTAATGTAGTAGTTTAGCATCTTAAATCTCAACTCTTCCCCTAATTAAGCAGCCCTGGGCAACTAAGCTTACCTCTCTGTAATTCAGTTTGAAATAAAGATGATAGTACCTACCCTTATGAGATTGTTGTAAGAATTAAATGAGAGAATACAAATAAAGTATTAGAACAATCTGATAAATAATATGTTCTTACTATTACTACTGTTTGAGTTATTTTTTAAATTATCATTATATATTCTGAAGCAGTATGGGAAAGAAAACAAACTCAATAATGTAACAAGAAGCAACAACAGCAATTAGAATAAACAGAAGGGTAACACAGAGGGAAGGAGACACAAGAAAGTCCTAGTAATAGTATTACCTAAAACTGAGATACTTGCAGAATGAAGCCCTACGCCCTCATAATAAAATTAAAAATGCAAACAGAGGTAATCCCAGTGTCACTCTTTCACAGAGAATCAACAAGGGCTATGTGCTGCTTCATAAAATCAGCTGAGTGCCAGATAAAAATGGACATGAGTTGAGACTGAATCCAAACACAGTCCCTAAAGGGAAACAAAACGTTGCCAACTCACTAGGGAGGATGAATGGTGATTTAAAATCCTATTCACAAAGTCTTAATTTATCTAGAAATATCTAAGTTAGCACAACATAATACAATAAAAAGAACATAAAATGTGGAGTCAGAAGATCTGAAGTTCAGTCCCAATTCTAACAACTCTAAAGTTATGTGACCTTAAAAGTCAGCCTCTCTGACCATGAGTTTCCTTATCTTAATGACAGAGGTTGTTTTATTTAGCTCAAAGTGTTGTTATGAGAACCAAATGGGATTGTGTAAATAAAAACACACATTTAAAAACTCTATAAAATTATTTCTAAATATTAAATGCTTAATAAATGTTAAAAATTTCTAAATTCTAGGTGAACCACAACAGTTTATAAGAAAATAACCTATAGACTTTAATAAGTTCAGGATAATCCTAAAAATAATATGGCTGTTAAAAAACAAAAGCAATTTTTTGACAAATTAATAGAATAAACAGTCTTGCAAAAAATAACAGACCCATGGTGTTCTACATTAAATAGCCTCCTTCTGGAGTATTATATTCAGCTTTAAGAATTCTATTTTGAGAGAAACTAAGAAACTGGAAATGTTATCTAGGGGTGACAGCAACAGGAATAACAAAGGTCTTCTCAAATGAAGAATAGTGTGGAATGCTGACTTGAAAAAAATGAGAAAGGATAAACGAGAAAAATCTTGAAAGGGTTAGCCTTCCTTTGTGCTGGTGCAGAGGACAAACAAGAACAGTGGTAAAAGTTGTAAAGACAAAGATGTCATAAGGAAAAATAACAATAGTATTCTGTGATAAGAATGAACCACTTTCTAAAATGACATGTGTTCAATCCCCACCCTGTATGTTCAAACATAAAAGCTAAATAAGCATCAGATACAGATGCTACATTGCATAGGTTAGATTTAACACAGAACTTATGAAATCCCTTTCAAATTTAAGATTCAGAAGACTATCAGAAATGGCAGGTGACTGAAGCAGACGGTGACAAAGGAAGTATCCTATCCTGGTGTCCTAAGAAATAAGGTTACAGAAAATGGGAAAATATGGGGAACACCAGCTCTCATTATAGCTAGCACATTTATAAATAAACCACAATGCTGTCACTGTCACTCTCTGCCAATTTGTTTTGGGCCTCAACTCTTCTCCTATGATCTCCTAATTCCTTTCTGCCAAATATTATAATTTAAGAGCCCTGTAAACCCTTAGAAACACTGTCAAGAAAACTTTCTTTTTAATTAACTTCAACTAGCAAGTCATTACATTTCCTGACACCTAACATCAGTGCAAAAACAAAAAGAGAAATTATGATTTGTCTTTTATTACATTTTTTTTTAATTAAGACTTTTAGTTTTAGGTTTATGGAAGAACTGAGCAAAAAGTACAGAGTTCCCATATATCTTTATCCCATGCATGTACACTATGTCACTCCAGTCATGTCCAACCCTTCGAGACCCTATGGACTGTAGCCAATCAGGCTCCTCTGTCCATGGGATTCTCCAGGCAAAAATACTGGAGAGGGCTGCCATCTCCACCTCCAGGGAATCGTGCCGATCCAGGGATTGAACGCAAGTCTCTTGTCTCCCGTCAAGAGGATTCTTTCTCACTAGTGCCATGCTACTACCTTCCCCCATTTTTAAGATACTGCTTTGTGCTGTGCTTAGTCCTTCAGTCACGTCCAGTTCTCTGCAAACCCATGGACTATAGCCCACCAGGCTCCTCTGTCTATGGGAAACTCCACGCAAGAATACTGGAGTGGGTTGCCATGCCCTCCTTCAGGGGATCTTCCCAACCCAGGGATGGAAGGAAGGCCTCCCTCATTGGAGGCCGATTCTTTAACGTACGAGCCACCAAAGGAGTCCAAGGATAGTGGAGTAGGTTGCCTATCTCGTCTCTAGGGGACCTTCCAGACCCAGGAATTGAACCAGGGTCTCCGGCACTGCAGGCAGATTCTTTACCAGCTGAGATACCAGGGAAGCCTTTAGTGTATTTCTTACAATTGATGAGCCAATATTTTAGCAAAAGTGTATTATTTTACATTAGAGCTCACTTTGTGCTGTACATTCTACAGTTTGGAGCTTTTTTAAAACAACTTTTAAATTGTGGCTAGATACACATAAAATTTATAATCTTAAGCATTTTTCAGTGTATAGATCAGTAATGTGAGTTACATTCCCACTATTGTGCAATGAATGTCCAGAACTCTTCACCTTAGAAAACAGAAACTCTACACCCATTAAACAATGTTACTTTTTTCTTAAGCTCAATACTTACTAGAGAATAAAACAATTTAAAAATCTAATTCTTCAGTATACTTTTCTCAACTTTTCCTGTAATCTAAAATTCCAATATACCATCATATTAACATAAATATGCTATAAAGCAGCTATAAAATGTCAATTTTATCTTCACCAAATACAATAAAAACGAAGATTCAATATCAAAACTACATAGTCACCCAAAGATATCATTTATACTGTGCTCTAGAGTGAGAGGTAGAGATATAACTAAGCAATATGTCAGCCCCATTTAAATCAACATCTGATAGTCACAACATTTTCTCTATTTGCATCAAAATATTGTGCTACATTTCTAAACACAACAGAAATAATTATTTCAGTACACACATGTAAATTCAAATGCTTCAATCGATTTTTATTTGTGGGAAGAGAAGAGGAGACTAGAAAAAATAATCCAGTTAACAGGTGGCCACAGATACAAGACAGAGAAATTAACACTGGGTATCCCAGCTTATTTTGTCTGCAAAACGAGGACTTTTCCTGGAAGAATAAAATCCAACCAAAATTAACTGAAAAGACGACT
The DNA here is from genome assembly GCA_006410675.1 of Oreotragus oreotragus. NCBI lineage: Eukaryota > Metazoa > Chordata > Mammalia > Artiodactyla > Bovidae > Oreotragus > Oreotragus oreotragus. The sequence goes on from SJYX01007393.1 coordinate 18,881, forward strand.
TCATCGTTCCAAATTGTGCTTAATAGATATTTTGTAAACCCTTAATTCAGTCACATTTAGTCGCTCTCTGGGTCAAATGCTGTACATTCATCCCTTCCACTAGCTTTCCGTCACGTCCTGTGTGTGCACGCTAGGTCGCTTCAGCCGTGCTCGAGTCTTTGTGACTCTATGGCCTGTAGCCAGCCTGGCTCCCCTATCCATGGGATTCTCCAGACAAGAATACTGGAGTGGGTTGTAGTGCCCTCCTGCAGGGAACCTTCTCAACCCAGGGATCAAACTCGCGCCTCTCCTATATTGGCACGCGGGTTCTTCACCACTAGCACTACCTGGAAAGCTTTCAGTCACTTCCTCGATCTAATTCCATAATCCTTTTCTCATTTTTTTTCTCGCTAATCTAAAATATAAAGAATGATTAATACAAGAGGCCCCTACTAGCCTCTCCAACTACCTTATCTTCAATTACCTTATCTTCAAAATCAACAAACAAACTCACTTCCATCATTTAATGTGCTGTGCCTCTGTTTCTTCATCTGCCAAATAAGGATAAGTGTCTAGCACTCTATGAGTGGCACATGGTAGCTGGTGAATTACAGAATGAAAGAATGAGTAACTCATAAAGTTGTTAAACCTGAAATGAGGCAGTGTATGTAAAGCACTTAGCACACTGCCAGGCACACTGTGCCACCATCATCATCTTCAGTGCATCCCCACCGCCCACAGATTCCAATTTAAGCCCTTCTGTCCTGTTTTTAGAAGAAGCCTTATTAAATGAGTCTTATTGTGTCTCACCAATTTATGCTCCAAACAAGCATTTGCACTAAAATCAAATCATTTTCTCTCTTCCACAAAGAAGCCAAGCTTATTTCTAAAGTTTGAGACCTTCATTTATAATTACCCTCTCTCTGGAACATCTTTCATCTTCACTTACCCAGCCAATATCAAACCCTTGAGGAGTTCACATTCCCTCTCGCCCAGGAGGCACTTCCCAACCATTCCTGCTTTTACTCATTTCTCCTTTTATCTGAAACCCTCACACTCATAGTTATTATTCTGTATGATGTGCTATTGTCTCCTTTCTCTGACTGACCTGCACTGAAGCTTTTACTTCCACTCACCATCCCCAGAGCAAATGTGTGGTTGTTTCTGCAGTATAAACTGACTGATCCAAACTGTTACCAGTGGCTATTTTGGGACAAGATGATAAATAAAAATCACCTTCTTATTCTTTCTTACAGTTCCCAAATACTTCAAATCAAAAAGAATAAATTTACAAAAAAGAATAGAGTCACATTCTAAGACTCAGAAATTTTAAAATGCTATTTCAACAGATACACAGTGAAAAACTTATGATCCTAAGATCCTACAAGTATTTTCTGAAAAATAAACAAGCAAACATACATACCGACATCAGTGGAATTTTAATAATTACTTCTTGTATTGTAGTTCTTAAAAAAAAATCAGTGGTTCATATATAGTATCTAGAGTAACCCTATTATTGAATAGACAGGGTATTTTCTGATTAACTAGAAGTTCGTTGTTTCTCATTGTTTTTCAGTAGTCGATAATAACTTTATGCTCAAAACAGAACTTTCAATTACAAAGCAAAAGTGACATGGTCAATGTAGATGAATGCATTTGAAACACCAAATATAATTTTTAAAAATTCTTACCTAAACCTTTTTGTCCTGGATTCTTCGCAAAATTAAAAGTAAACTGGTAGAAATCCTTAAATCGTCCCGGTTCTTTCAATTCTTGCTCCATCTTGGGTATCTGGGCTTTTAGTTTTTCTATGCTGTCACATCTATACAAAATTAAGTTTATAAAAGATAAGCTTTTTCTTTATAAATCAAAAACTTATTCCTCTAACAATTTATTTCATAGAACTCTTTTTAAAAGTCCATTAATCAAACCAGTCAGTCCTAAAGGAAATCAATCCTGAATGTTCATTGAAGGACTGATGCTGAAGCTGAAGCTCCAATCCTTTGGCCACCTGATGTGAAAAACTGACTCATTTAAAAAGACCCTGATGCCGGGAATTGGGAAGATCCCCTGGAGAAGGGAAAGGCTACCCACTCCAGTATTCTTGCTTGGAGAATTCCAGGGACTGTATAGACTATGGGGTCACAAAGAGTTGGTCACGACTGAGGAGAAAAGCTATGACAAACCTAGACAGCATATTAAAAAGCAGAGGCATCATTTTGCTGACAAAGGTCCATATTATCAAAGCTATGGTTTTACCAGTAGTCATATGTGGATGTGAGATTTAGAACATAAAGAAGGCTGAGTGCCAAAGAATTGATGCTTTTTGAACTCTGGTGCTGGAGAAGACTCTTGAGAGTCCCTTGGACAGCAGGAAGATCAAACCAGTCAATCCTATAGGAAATCAACTCTGAATATTCATTGGAAGGACTGATGCTGAAGCTGAAGCTCCAATAACTTGGCCAACTGAAGGAAATAGCCAACTCTTTGGAAGAGTCTGATGACAGAAAAGATTGAGGGCAGGAGGAGAAGTGGGTGACAGAGGATGAAATGATTGGATGGCATCAGCAACTCAACGGACATGAGTTTAAGCAAACTCAGGGAGACAGTCAAGGACAGGGAAGCCTGGTATGCTGCAGTTTATGGGGTTACAAAGAGTCAGACATGATTTAGTGACTGAACAACAGCAATGATGTTAAGCATTCTTTCATGTATTTTCATGTTGGTCATTTGTATATCTTCATTGGAGAAATGTCTATTTAAATCCTTTGCCTGATTTTTAATTGGGTTGTTTGTTGTTTTTATTATTGAGTTGTAGGAGTTCTTTACATATTCTGAATATTAAACCCTTATCAGATACATGATTTACAAATGCTTTCTTCTAATTTTCAGATTGTCTTTTAAACTTTCATGGTGAACTTGATGTGTTTTGACATATCTATTTGTCTATCTATCTGTCTATCATCTGTCTTCATGGAGACTTCACTACAATCAAAATGCTGAACAGCCTCAAAGTTTGTCATAATCAGCTTTTATTTTTCACTCAGCAAAATTATATGGAAAATTATTCACATTGTTGTATATATCTATACTTCATTCCTTTTTTATTACTGAGCATTATTCAATGGAATGAATATACCACAGTTTGTTTATCCAGTCATTCATTGAAGGACATTTGATCTGGTTTGGTTCCAATTTGGAGCTTTTATTTTTGGTTGTTAAAGTTGCTCTGAACATCCATATGTAAGTCTTTATGAGGAGTCATGTTTTTATTTCTCTTGGGTAAATACCTATGGATGGAACTGGTGGGTCACATGTTAATTATATGTATAATTATTTGAGGAACCACCCAACTCTTTGCCAAAGTAGTAACACAAATTTACATTCCCACCAGTAGCATATGAGAGTGCCGATTTCTCTACATTCTTGCGAATACTACTATCTTCTTTCGGTTATAACCATCCTAGTGAGTTTGAAGTGCTATCCAGTGGTTTTCACTGACTTTTTCCTGATGGCTAATGATGGTGAGACCCTTTTACATTCTTATTGGCTATTTGTATGTCTGCCTTAGAGAAATGTCTGTTCAAATGTTTTGCCCATTTTTAAATTGAGTTATTTGGTTTTTAAATTATTGAGTAGTAGAGTTCTTTGTCGGGGAAGGCAATGGCACCCCACCCCAGTACTCTTGCCTGGAAAATCCAATGGATGGAGTAGCCTGGTGGGCTGCAGTCCATGGGGTCGCTAACAGTCGGACAGACTGAGCGACTTCACTTCCACTTTTTCTCTTTCATACATTGGAGAAGGAAATGGCAACCCACTCCAGTATTCTTGCCTGGAGAATCCCAGGGATGAGGGAGCCTGGTGGGCTGCCGTCTATGGGGTCACACAGAGTCGGATACGACTGAAGTGACTTAGCAGCAGCAGCAGAGTTCTTTGTATGTTCTATAGATATAATTCCTTATAGGATTTGCAACTGTCTTATCCCACTTTATGTTTCTCTTTTTACTTCCTTGATGGTGTTCTTTGAAGCACAGAAAGTTTTAATTTTGATGATATCCAGTCTTTTTCTTTTGTTGCTAACTCTTCTGATATCATATCAAAGAAATCATTTCTTAATCCAAGGTTGTGAAGAGTTACACTGATGTTTTCTTCTAAGACACATAGTTTTAGCTCTTACATTCAGATCTTTGATGCATTTTGAGTTAATCTTTATATATGGTGTGAAGTAGAGATCCAAATTTATCCTTTGGAGTGTGGATCTATAGTTGCTGAGGCACCATTTGTTAAAAAGCTTATTCTTTATTGAATCATATTATAGAAAATCAATTGACTGTCAATATAGGGGCTAATTTCTGGGTTCTCAGTTCTGTTCCCTTGATCTACATTTCTCTCGTGTGTCAGCACCACCCTATCTTGGTTACTATAGTTTTGTAGTAAAATCTGAAATGGAGAAAAGTGAGTCCTCCAACTTTGATCTTTTTCAAGATTACTGTGGCTATCCTGGGTCCCTTAAATTTCTATATGAATTTTAAGATTAACTTGTTAATTTCTGAAAAGAACTCAGCTAGGATTTTGATAGGGATTGTATTGAACCTTTGGATTATTTGGGGGTAGTATTGGCATCATAACAATATAAATATAAAGTCTTTCATTCATAAACCTGAATCAGGTGAAAGATACATCTTTCCATTTATTTGGGTCTTCTTTAATTTCTTTCATTAATAATTTTCAGTTTTCAGAGTAAAAGTTTTATACTACTTTTGTTAAATTTATTAAGTAATTTTTTCTTTTTGATGTTGTTACAAATAGAATTGTTTAGAAATATTTAATTTTTATATATTGATCTTGTATTCTACAACCTTGATGAACTTATTTATTCTAATGGATTAGCTCTTTTTCAAATGTTTGGTAGAATTTATCAGTGAAACCATTTGGTCTTGGATTTATTTTTGTGAAGTTTTTTTTATTACGAAGTCATTCTCTTTACTTGTATAAGTCTATTCAGTTTTTCTCTTTCTTCTTTTTATTCATTTTAATTGAGGTATAATTGGACATTATATTAGTTTCAAAGTGATTTGATATTTGATAATGATTTGATATTTATATATATTGTGAACTGATCACCACAGTAAGTTTGTTTCTTCCTGAGTCAGATTTAGTTGTTTTTCTTTCTAGGAATTTGTTCATTTCATCTAAGTTATCTAAATTGTGGCAAACAGTTGTTCATAATTATTTTTGTTTCTATAAGGTCAGTAGTTATGTACCTTCTTTTTTTCCTGATTTCAGTAATTTTATAATTTTTTTTTCCATGTCAATCTAACTTAAGGTCTGTCAATTTAGTGAGACTCTTCTGAGAACCAATACTTGGTTTAGTCTGATTTTCTCTATTGTTTTTCTATTTCATTAATTTCCACTGTAATACTTAGTTTATCCCTGCTGGTTGCTTTGAGTTCAGTTTGCACTTCTTATTTCCAGGTTCTTAAGGTGGAGAGTTGTTAGTTTGAGGTCTTTCTTCTTATTTCATGTAATTTATACCTAAAAATTGCACCCTAACACTTCTTAGCTGCATCCCAGAAGTTTTCTTGCTATTTTTATCTTTATTCATCTCAAAGTATTTTCTAATTTCCTTTATGATTTTTTCTTGACCCATTTACATTTATTATATTATCTAATTTCCACACTTTTGTGAATGTCTCAAATTTCTTTCTAATTTCCAACTTTATTCCATTTTGAGGAGGTCATGCTTTGTAAGATGTTAACCCTTTTAAATTAATTGAGGTTTGTTTTATAACCTACTATATGGTCTGCCTGTAGAATGTTTCATGCATGCTTGAGTGGAAAAAAAAAAATGTGCATTCTGCTCCTGTTAGGTGTTCTATGCATATCAATTAGGTCTAATTTGTATATATCGTTATTCTGGTCTCTTTTCTTGTCGATCTTCTCCTTGGTTGTTCCACCCAGTAATGAAAGTACAGCGTTAAAGTCTCTGATGATTACTGTTGAATTATCTATCTCTACCCTCAACTCTGTCAGCCTTTGGTTCATATATTTCAGGGCTCTGTTGTTAGGTGCTTCAGTTCAGTTCAGTTCATTTGCTCAGTTGTGTCCGACTCTTTGCGAGCCCATGAACCGCAGCACGCCAGGCCTCTCTGACCATCACCAACTCCCGGAGTTCACTCAAACCCATGTCCATTGAGTCAGTGATGCCATCCAACCATCTCATCCACTGTTGTCCCCTTCTCTTCCTGCCCTCAATCTTTCCCAGCATCAGGGTCTTTTCAAATGAGTCAGCTTTCGCATCAGGTGGCCAAAGTATTGGAGCTTCAGCTTCAACATCAGTCCTTCCAGTGAGCACCCAGGACTGATCTCCTTTAGGATGGACTGGTTGGATCTCTTTACAATCCAAGGGACTCTCAAGAGTCTTCCCCAACACCACAGTTCAAAAGCATCAATTCTTTGGTGCTCAGCTTTCTTTATAGTCCAACTCTCACATCCATACATGACCACTGGAAAAACCATAGGTGCATACGTGTTCATAACTGTTATAACTTCCTGATGGATTGATAGTCATATCATTAGAAAATGTCCCTCTGTGTTTAGTATCTTTGGTGCTCAGCTTTCTTTATAGTCCAACTCTCACATCCATACATGACCACTGGAAAAACCATAGGTGCATACGTGTTCATAACTGTTATAACTTCCTGATGGATTGATAGTCATATCATTAGAAAATGTCCCTCTGTGTTTAGTAAAAAATCTTAAAGCTATTTTGTCTGATATTAGCATAGCCATATCAAGTTTCTTACGGTTGCTATATGCATAATATATCTCTTTTCATTTTTTTTACTTCCAATCTTGCTGGATCTCTGAATCGAATACATGTTTCCTACAGCCAGCATGTATATAGTTGGGTGATTGTTTTTAATCCACTATGACAATCCCTGCCTTTTGGTTGGACTGCTTAATTCATTCACATTAATGTAGTTGTTAGTGTAGTTGGATTTACATCTGCCATTTTACTTGTATTTACTCTATATCTCTTGACTTCTTTTGTCCCTCCTTTACTTCTTTCTTTTGCATGAACTGAATGTTTTCTCATGTAACATTTTGATTCCTATAATGACTCTGTTTTGTCTCATTATTTCTTTAGTGCTTGCTGTAAGACCTACTGTATACATCTTAAAAGAATCTGCTTCAGATTTCTAAAAACTTGATTCCAGTGAGCGATAGAAATGTTATTCCTAGATAGCTCTTCCTCTTTTTGTGCTATTATTGTTGTACTTATTACATCTATTCAGTTCAGTCGCTCAGTCGTATCCGACTCTATGCAACCCCATGAACCGCAGCATGCCAGGCCTCCCTGTCCATCACCAGCACGCGGAGTTCACTCAGACTCACGTCCATCGAGTCGGTGATGCCATCCAGCCATCTCATCCTCTGTCGTCCCCTTCTTCTCCTGCCCCCAATCCCTCCCAGCATCAGAGTCTTTTCCAATGAGTCAACTCTTCTCATGAGGTGGCCAAAGTACTGGAGTTTCAGCTTTAGCATCATTCCTTCCAAAGAAATCCCAGGGTTGATCTCCTTCAGAATGGACTGGTTGGATCTCCTTGCAGTCCAAGGGACTCTCAAGAGTCTTCTTCAACACCACAGTTCAAAAGCATCAATTCTTTGGCGCTTAGCCTTCTTCACAGTCCAACTCTCACATCCATACATAACTACTGGAAAAACCATAGCCTTGACTAGACAGACCTTTGTTGGCAAAGTAATGTCTCTGCTTTTGAATATGCTATCTAGGTCGGTCATAACTTTTCTTCCAAGGAGTAAGCGTTTTTTAATTTCATGGCTGCAGTCACCATCTGCAGTGATTTTGGAGCCCAAAAAAATAGTCTGACACTGTTTCCACTGTTAGGCATTAGCAAAACAATAGCAGCGATTAGCAGTAAGGAATGTGGTCATAGCCTTTTTTCACTCAACTCCAATCCTGTGGGCAAGCTCAAAGTTGGAGCCTCCAAGCGAGCAGTTTGAAGAGTCTTAAAAGCCTTTTGAGTCTTGGGGGACCAAACCAGCTTGTTGGCTTGGCCCTGCTGAGTTTCAGTTATAAGTTTATATAAAAGCCAGGCAAGTTCCCCATAAACTGGAATCCAAATGCAGGAATAGCCTGTGATCCCCAAAATCCTCTCAATTGTCTTAAAGTCATATTTGGCTTGTTTAGGAATTTCAGGCAATAAAGTTTAAGGATTAGGCACCTATTATTTGTATATCTTGAGCAAGTTTCCATTTATCATTTGACTTTTTCACACCCAAAATAAAAGTGTTGGATGGGTTATTACAGGAAATTAATAGCCCCTGTTCCTTTAAATTTTAAATGATGGATTTTAACCCTTAACCTCAGGATTTAATGGATACTGCTTTTGATGTGAAAATAGGTGAGGGTCATTGAACTTGATAATGATGGAAACGGCATTTTGTGTTCTACCCAGTTTTTCCATCAGTCCACACTCTAGGATTTACATTTTGTCCAATTAAGGGGAGAGAAAGAGCAGGCTACATATTCGTGAAAACAGAGGCCTGGACCTTGCTCAGTATATCCCTCCCCAGAAGGGATGAGGTAGACTCTGGCATGATTAGAAACTCGAGAAAATAGTACAGAGTCCTAGTTGCAGCTTAAAGGACAACTAAAATAATAACATTTGGCTTATCCAGACAGTCCCATTATGGTAGTGGATTGGGAAGAAAGCAGACCAGGGGCTTCAGTGAGCACAGAGAAAGTTGCTCCAGTGTCCAAAAGAAATTGACTGATTGGCAGCCCCCACCCAGTAATTAAAACCCAGGGTTCCTCAAGTGTAATTATGATGGGAGGTTGTTGTGGGGACCCTGGGGCATCTTCAATCTCAATTGTCTTGAGAGTTGACCCCTGGGGCCTACACCTTGGAGGGCAGTCTCTTCAGTATGGTCCTTTGCAGACCAGAAAAGGAGCTGGGGCAGCTTAGATGCGTGAAGGCAATCCCACTTGAGATGCCCATCCTTTCCACAGTAATAGCAAGTCCATCCCTTTTCACCTGGCTTCCTCTGGATATTTTTCCTCAGGCTGTTTCAGAGCAGGTCAAACAGCCATTGTTGGGGCTTCAGTCTATTGCCTGGTTCTTTTTTTTTTTTTTTTGCTCTTATTTTTCTCCTCATATTCTCTACCATAATATACTGTCTGAGTTAGCTGCAACAGTTTTTCTAAAGACTGATTTGGTCTGAATGCCTGTTTTAGTAGCTTACAGCTGATATTTGGAGCCAACTGAGTGAGAAATCTATCTTTCAAGATTATTTTTCCCTCTAACTTTCAGAATCAAAGTCAGTAATCTTACGGAGAGCCTCCCATAGTCTATATAGGAATTTACCAGGAGTTTCCTTCTCTCCCTGTTCTATGTCAGCCAATTTAGCATAGTTTAAAGTCTTAGCATGCGCTTGCTTAAGTCCTCAAGAAAACATCCAGCAAAGTGGCTCTGTTTTTGAAACTGTTTGGCTCCCAGTAAGAAGGAGGGCTATTTCATGTTCCTTCTTTTTCCTTGCCTCACACTTAAGTCATTCATCTCCAAAAGCATTTCAGTTAGTTCAGTCACTCAGTCGTGTCTGACTTTTTGCGACCCCATGGAATGCAGCACACCAGGCTTCCCTGTCCATCACCAACACCAAAAAGAGTAGCTTCCCCTAAAACTTGAGTTTTCGAGTCAGGAGTCAGCATCTGCCTCAGGGCATACATTACATTTCTCCAAGAAAGGACATAAAGTAAAATTAGTCCCATCAAGGCTTCTATGAACTTTTCTGGATCCTCTAGACAGTATTGATCACAATTCGTACTGCTTGCATTTCTACCAAGACCAAGGCAACCCCTCCTGAAAGGGTGCCCCTATTCTCAGCCTGCTCATTTGGGAGCCCCAAATAGAGGAGCAAAGTAAGAGGACAGGAGGCAGCTGCTGTAGGTTTCACACTCAAATCTGTACCCTTAGGACACAACTCTGGCATGTCTTGCAGAGAGATAAAAGCAACACATATGGCACTTCTATCCATTTCTCTTGTTTTCTACAGAACTAGTCTAGTTGTAAAACAGTTTTATAATTAAGGGACCCTTCAACTGGCCAGTGTTTCCCGTCTCACAAAGGATATTGTGGCCATTCAGTATCACAGAATATCGGGCGTGTCTTTTTAAATTCTGAGGATCAAACTTGTCCCAGTTTTTTTTTAATACATTTTAAAGGATTGGTTCTGGAGCTTCTAGCTCCCATCTGTAAGAGAGAAAAAAGTGACATCCACAGCCATGGCTTCTTTCCACCAGAGGTGTCCCTCCCTGCTTTAGATGGGGGTGTAGACAGACTTTCCACCAAAGCTTTCCTTCCCTGGCCAAATTTAGTCTGTCCCTTACTGACGCAGGCACCTTACTCATCCCTCCTGGTTCTACCACTGAGGCAGGGTGGAGATGCATCAAGGGTAGACCTGATGGCATCCCGGATGGATTTTCAGTTCCTTACTGACCTTTGTTTAATTTGCCCTTTTCTTCTGATGCCACTCAGGTTGGAGCAAAGTAGCTTTCCAGGATGTTTCCCAAGCTAGGACTGCTGGGGAAGCATCCATCTTACGTGCGTCATGCACATTCCTGAGTACCGTCCTGACCATAGTAGAAGTGGTGAGTCATAAAGGGATGAACAACAACCAAGATGTCCCTTATGATTGTCACCACAGCAGTATATATGAGGTCAGGCAGTGAGGAAAAAGTGGTTTTGTCCTCAAGCTACTAGGGTCAATGCTTCCAGTTCATTTCCACAGCTTTCACAAAACAAATAGCTAAAAAGTTGAGACAGAAGCCATTTGAGAGCTTTCTCTGGTCTGCTAAGAGCTAGCACTACCAAAGGAAGGAGCCCAGTGCACTTCCAATCTGACCAGGTGCTGCAATTCCCTATCTGTGTCCTCAAAAACCTCATGGTTACCAGCGATGCTTGTATCCACACAGATCAGAAGCACAGCCATGACAAACACTCACTTTTAGATTGCTGGCCCTTGAAGCAGGCAGCCAAGAGATGGACCTCTAGCCTGAGAGACGTCCCTGGAGCTAGAGCTCCGCCTCACTCCCAAACGTGCTCTTGTACTTTTGGCTCCTAGCAAGGCTAGGCACTTCTGTACAAGGGGTCTAACTAAAAGTACACAGTAACTTCATGGATCACAAGTCCCTTGGAAGTTTATGATCTGACAGAGTAGGTTAGTAGTTCTAATTCCCCATGCAATTATGAAATGGTCAAAGAGACCAGGAAAAGGTGATCAAGAAAGTAAAGTTTGGACCACACGCTTCACCCATTTCTGGCCACTCCTTCACAGGGACCTTGGGTGTCTCTTGGCCTTGGCTGCTGCTGCTAAGTCACTTCAGTCGTGTCCGACTCTGTGCGACCCTCTAGACGGCAGCCCACCAGGCTCCCCCATCCCTGGGATTCTCCAGGCAAGAACACTGGAGTGGGTTCCATTTCCTTGGCACTGGCAGGTCCATATAAACCCCCGACAAAGCTCCCCTTTGGGGGGCTGCCTTCAGTCATTACAAGGCACCACAAAACCGCAGAACAGGACTCATCGCTTGCTTCACGCAGGGCATGTCATTCATTCACACAAGCACACCAAAGAGTTAATAAAGTAAAGCAGAAAATGTGTATATGGAGAAAGCAAGGAGGCTAGAGCTCTGAATGTTCTTACCTTGTCCTGAAGATCCTGGACGAGCCCCCAAGATGATAGATTACAGAGAATGATGTTGGATTCGTGATCTCCAAAGAAGATTTAGCTTCAGAACCAGGGACCAGACTTGATCACTTAAGAGCTTCTGTGTAGCAGAGTTTTATTAAGGTGAAAGAGGACAGAGAAAGTTTCTGACATAGACATCAGAAGGGAGACAAAGAGTGCCCCACTCACTACTCTTAGAAAAGGGAGTTATATACTTTTTCAACTGGTTATTACAGTAAATCAAAAGAATGTCTCAAGATTGTAAAGATCTTACTAGACCCACTCTCATAATTTTAAGATGATAGGATTAAAACTAACAATAGAAAGATCTTATCAGACCCACTCCTGCAGTATACAAGTTTTAAGATAACAAGATTAGTCAGAAGGTTCTTGTTAAAGAGAAACATATCCTTGAGCAAGATACATTGTTATATTAACTAAGACAAAGCAATGTAGAAAAAAATGTTCTTTTCTCGTCCTTGAGATCCTGGACCCCTTTCTCCTCCTTGGGGACCCTGAACTTCTTATCAACCTTCCTAGGAATTAACTCTCTCAGTAGAAGACAGTGCTTTACTTCTAAGATCAAAATAACCAAAAGGTGTCTACTCTCATTGTACTGAATTTCTGTCCCTGAAATCATATTAGAAAATGTATGAAAAGTTATCCAGTTTGGAAAAGAATTAAACTGTTTTTATTTGCAGGCAACATCAGTGTAGAATATCCAATGAAATCTACAACAACAACAACAACAAAAAACTAAAACTAAGAAGTAATTTAAGCAATGTTGCAAGATATACAGTTGATATATGAAATCCAATTAATTGTTTTCTATATAGTAGGATAGACAATTGAAAATTAAAATAAAAATAGTAACATTAACAATAACATGTAAGCATGAAAAACTTAAGAATCTGGCAAAATATATGAAAAGCAACAATGCAAAAAGTGAACAAAAGATTTGGACAAGAAATTCACTAAATAAAGATATTCAGATGACAACTAAGTACTGCAAACCAAAATGATGGCTCTAGTGAGAGAACAGACAAGAACAAGTGTGATGAGAATGTGAAAAAATTTGAACTTTCATACACCATTTATGGGAATACAAAATAGTATAGCCCTGGTGGAAAACACTTTGGAAGTTGCATAAAACGTTAAACATTGGGTTACCATATGAGGCAGCAATCCCACTCCTAGGTATACACCAAAAAGAATGAAAAAAATGTTTACCCAAGGACTTGAACATGAATGTTTATAACAGTCCTCTTTCTAATAGTCAAAAAGTTGAAGCAACTCAAATGTCCACCAACTGGTGATCAAATAAATAAAACATACAATGTAATATTATTTGACCATAAAATGAATGGAGCTCTGATACATGCTATGTAACATCCTATACCTCTGAAATGATTATGTTAATTACAAGAAGCCAGGCACAAAAGGCTGCATATTGCATTATTCTGTTCATACGAATGAATATGTCCCAGATTAGGTAAAGGCTGCATATTGCATTATTCTGTTCATATGAATGAATATGTCCCAGATTAGGTAATTCTCTAAAGACAGAAAATAAAGTAGTGGATGCCAGGGGCCAGATGAAGGGAGAAATGGAAAATGTTTGCCAACACTAATCAAAAGGAAGCTGGAGTGACTATCAGCTGAGAGATCGCCCCCTGGCCACTCGGGAGAACCGCGCGCCTCTCCGGACCGGAGCGCCCCTCCAGGCCCGCGCGCCCCTGCAGACCCGAGGGCCCCTGCAGACCTGCGCGCCCCTCCAGACCCGAGGGCCCCTGAAGACCCGCGCGCCCCTCCAGGCCTACGCGCTCCTCCGGACCCGAGCGCCCCTGCAGCCTCTGGCGGTCTTTCCCGCGATGCCCGAGAGCGCAGAGCTGAACTTCAACGCCGACCATGGCTACCTGGAGGGCCTGGGCGCGGCTGCAAGGCCGGCCTCCTGACCCAGCAGGACTATGTCAACCTGGTCCAGTGTGAGAACCTAGAAGATGTGAAAATTCATCTCCAGACCACGGATTATGGCAACTTCTTGGCTAATCAAACCACTCCTCTTACCAGGGGACAACAGAGGATGAGATGGTTGGATGGCATCACTGACTCAATGGACATGAGTTTGAGCAAGGTCTAGGAGTTGGTGATGGATAGGGAAGCCTGGCATGCTGCAGTCCGTGCGGTTGCAAAGAGCTGGACATGACTGAGCTACTGAACTGAACTGAACTGAACCAACAGTACACTGTAATAATTTCTACTTTATATACAGAGAGAAGCTGAGAAAAGAAAGGAGAACAAGTTTGTATTACTGAGTTGTTATATTTACTTCATTATTTAGTATTTCTGTTTTTCTTCATGAATTCTCATAGGTTCAAATTACAATCTGGTGTCATTTTCCTACTGTGATATAGCTCAGCTCTTTTCCACCTCATTTGTGATGTTGTTGTCACATGTATAACATATGTATCCCACCAATGCATTTATATACAAGTTATTTCATACAGATGCTTTTTAAAATCAGTTAAGAGAAGAAAGAAAAATACAAATTTTTGGTATAATTTTCTAATAATTACATAATTACCTTAAATAGGTTTTTTATGTGGATTATGATTTTCATCTGCATTTATTTTATTTTGGCCTTAAGAATTTCTTTTAACATTTCTTATAAGTTGGGCTGCTAACACCAAATTCTTTTCTGTTTACCCAAGAATGTTTTTATTTCACTTTCATTTTTGAAAGATAGTTTTGCTGGGTAAAAAATTCATTTTCTCTTGTTGCTGTCAAGACTTTATCTTTCACATGTTTACTATGGTGTATCTGGGTGTGAATTTCTTTGTTATTATCCTCATTGGAATTTGTTGAGCTTCATGGATATGTAGTTTACAGTTTTTCATCAGTTGGGAATTTTTCAACCATTATTCCTTCTAATGTTATTTCAGTTTCTTTTCCTTCTCCTCATAGTATTGCCATTACATATATGTTCATGTGCTTAAAAGTGTCCCACATTTTTCTGAAGCTCTGTTCAATTTCCCACCTTCTATTTTCTCTGTTTTTTCGACTGCCTACTTTCTACTGATCTATTTTTAAGTTCACTGATTCTTTCTTTTGCCAGTACAAATCTGGTTAAGCCCCTCTAATAAACTGTTTGATTCATTTCATTATACTTTTCAACTCCAGAATTTTCATTTGGTTCTTTTTAAATAGTTTCTATGTCTATTGACAGTGTCTATTTGATGAAACATTGTTTTCATATCTTCCTTAACTTCTTGAAGCATGGTTTTTCCTCTTGTCTTTGAACATATATATAATGGTGACCTTGAAGTCTTTGTTAAATAGGACATATGGGCCTTCTTAGCAGCACTTTTTCCTTCTTTTCTTTTTTCTGTTTAAAAATGTTGCTGTTTCTTTGTGTGTTTTATAATTTTTTGTGGCAAACTTGGTATTTTAGATAACACATTTTAGCAAATTTTGACTGCCCTTCCTCTCTGAGGGTTTTATTTTTGCTTTGTTATTTGTTTGGAGACTTGACTATTTTAGTGAAGTCTACTTCCCTACAGCATGAAGCCATTGCTGTTGCTCCTCTGGGGGCAGAGTCTTGAACATAAAGTCACCCTGGATGACAGAGGTTTTAGCAGGGCTCTCTTTGACTCTTTCTCTGATTTCTTTGTTAGTGTATCTTCTTCATTTGATATTACTCTCTATCCTTTAGGAGCCACTAAGTACCAGCTGGTTGCTTTATAGTTTTGGCAATGCCCTTGGATATTTATTTCTCCACAGTCTGATCCAATTAAAGTTGGACAAGAGTAGATTTTCAGACAAGTCTTTGAGGTTTGTTTTGTTTCCATAGGAAGTCGCTTGTCTTTTTCCCTGGTTCTCTCTGGTGAGCTACATGGTTATGATTTAGCTGAAAAGTGAAAGTGAAAGTAAGTCACTCAGTGGTGTCTGACTCCTTGAGACCCCATGGACTCTAGCCTGCTAAGCTCCTCTGTCTATGGGAATTATCCAGGCAAGAATACTGAAGTGGGTTGTCATGCACCTTCTCCAGGAATCTTCCCAACCCAGGGATCAAACCCAGGTCTTCCACATTGCAAGTGGATTCTTTACCATCAGGGAAGCCCAAGAATACTGAAATGGGTAGCCTATCCCTTCTCCAGAGGGTCTTTCTGAGACAAAAATCAAACTGGGTTCTCCTGCATCACAGGTGGATTATTTACCAGCTGAACTGAGTTAGCTAGCTGCTCCTAATTTTAAGAGGAGCTACAGTTCCTGAGAGCAACTTTAGACTCAAACTTCTCCTCTTTTCAAATATCAGTTACTTTGTGGAGAGCTTTGGAGATCTCTTTTCTTATGGGTTACGTTTCTCCTGTACACAGTATCTAACTTACTTTTCTGGGCTCTGAATGGGGCAGTAGCCTCTGGTCTTCATGATTTGTCCTTCTTGACCCAGAAACTCTGTCCTAAATTAGGGATGATTAGAACTCTAATATTCTTGACCTGCTGTGCCTAGGGAAGAGCTTCCGTCCTATAGATGCAAAGCTGGTGGGAAAAGGGAACTCTTGACCTCTCAGCCACACTCAACAGGACTTCTTCAAAATGGAATTTCAGGGGATTAGACTCAAGAATCAGAAATCAAGACTGCCCTTCTTGATGAGGTATAGTAAGACTTGGTTGGAAGCTGAAGGGAGAGGGAGCATCATCTTCTTGGCCATGCTCACCCAGAATGGAGCATCCATTAAAGCTGAGAATGGAGAGGGAGAGAAGTGGCTCAAATGCACAGATTCTTGCTATTCTTACCAAGTTTTAGTATGTTTTCTTGAATGAGCTTTTTTTCTTTTGTCACATGCTCCTAGGATAATTTCCAGAAATTTTAAGTGATTTGGGTTTTTTGTATGTTTGTTTTTTAATAGCTATTGTCAGCTTTGCTTTTTTCATCTGATGAGTACATGGAACAACTCATACTGACATCCCACTGTGGCTTTTTAATGAACAGTCAAATTATTTTATGAAGTGTTTGTGCCATGTTACTTTCTCACTGGTCCTGGTTTCTCTACATTCTCAATCAGTCTCTGGTCAGTCCATCTAATTTTAGCCATTCTGTTAGGTATGTAGTGGTATCTCCTTGTGTTTTTAACTTGAATTTTCTGATAATTAATGATTTGGGCATTTTTTCATAAGCCTATTTGCCATTCAAATATATTCATTAGTGAAGTGCCTATTCAAAGTTTTTGCCCATTTTAAACCTGAATTTATTTTTTATTGAATTTTGATAACTCCTTAATAATTATAGATAAAAGCCTTTTATTGGATTTATGCTTTACAAAGATTTTCCCCAAGTCTGTAGCTTGTCTTTTGATCTCTTAAGAGTGTCTGTTGTGAAACAGATGTTTTTACTTTTTATGATATCCAAGTTATCAATTTGTTCTTTTTGGATGATGCTTTTGGTATCATAGCTAGAAAATCTTTGCCTAGCCCAAGTCACAAGCTTTTCTCCTGTGTTTTGTTCTAGAAATTTTATAGTTTTGAGGTCTACATGTAAATATATGATCCATTTTGAGTTTAATTTCTGATATGAGTTTTGAAGTTTAATTTTTTTGCCTTTTGGTATCCAGTTGTTTCAGCACCATTTGTTAAAAAGTCTATTTTTACTTCACTGAGTTGTCTTTGACTATTGTTAAAAGTCAGCTAACTATATTTCTGTATTCTGGACTCTATTTCTGTTCCATCGATGTATTTGACTGTTTTTGTGCCAATACTACACTGTTTTGATTACTGTAGCTTTATGATGTCATGTAATCAGTTAGTATTACTCCTCCAACTCTGTTTTTCTTTTTAAGAGAAGTTTGGTTTTAGCTTTAGTTCTTTTTTTATGTCTTCCATGTGTCTACCTAATTTTTTAAATATATAGAATATAATAACTATTTGATATTCTTGTCTACTAATTCTAATATCTGTGTCATCTCTGGGTCAGTTTTGATTCATTTTTCTCCTCATCATAGTTTGTATGTTCTTGCTTCTTTTCTTGCCTGGTAATTTTTTTTTTTATTGGATGCCAAGCATTGTGGATTTCACCTAGTTGGATGCTGAATGATTTGTATGCTTGGAGCTTCATTTCTGGGACACAGTTAAGTTACTTGGAAACAGTTTGGTGGTTTGAGATCATACTTTTAAGATTTATTAGATGTGTACGAAGCAGTGTTCAGTCTAGGGAAAATGCATGTGTGCCTGCTAAGTTGCTTCAGTCATGTCTGACTCTGTGTGACCCAATGTACTGTAGCCTGCCAGGCTCCTCCATCTTTGGGGATTCTCCAGGCAAGAATACTGGAGTGTGTTGCCACACCCTCCTCCAGAGGATCTTCCTGATCCAGGGATCACACCCACCTCTCTTGTATCACCTACATTAGCAGGCAGGTTCTTTACCACTAACACTACCTAGGAAAGCCCCAAGGACAAATGAGTCCCTAAAAAGGCAAGACTTGTCTATGTATTCTATCCAATGCCTTGTTAATCATGAAGTTTTCTAATCTGGTGGTGGGAACAGGTATGTTCCTGGTCGGGCGTGAGTGCTGGACTTTGTTACCTACAACCCCTTCTGGTAATTCTTTCTCTATCCTTGATTAGTTTCTCCCATGCAAGTGCTGATTCATACTCTGCTACGTACTGAGGTAGAGGGATCTCTGCTGTTCTTTGGAGTTATCTCCAAGTTTCTACTCACTAATACTCTATCCTATTGTTCCAGGTATCTCTTCTCTCCACACTCTCAACTTTGTTTCTCAACTCAGTGAGACCACCAGACTCCATCTGGGCTCCCTCTCCCTGCACTGTGCCATGGAAACTCTCAACAGAGTAATCGCAAGGCTGACCTACATTGTTTCCTGGCCCTTAATGATTATAGTCTCTTGTCTTTAAAAAACCATTGTTTCACATATTCTGTTTTTTGTTTGTTTGCTTGTTTGTTGCAGGTGAGAAGGTAAATCTAGACTCTGTTACTCTATAATGAAAAGCAGAAATCTTTTCATAATTTTTTATAGGTTTATTTTCATAAAAAATGACTGCCTCTGAAACTAACATAACATTGTAAATCAACTATACTCCAATATAATTTTTTTAAAAAAAGAACAATTGCTTTGGAGGTGTTTGAAGGGTGGACTGGAAGGCCAGGTTTGAGGAAGTGGGATCAGACTTGAAGATAAGAGTGGGAACTGGCAAGAAGAGAAAGACCAAGAGGTACCAATCAGTCATATTGGGGTTTTGACCTATGAGTCCTGGTCCAGGAAGATCTCTGCTTTTGTGGCCACAAGCCCAGTCTTACAAACCAGTTTAGTTGTAGGGTTGGCAAGAAGGGATCTGCATGAGGCTTTGGCTGTCTCTTCCCTGGGGTAGAAAACCTAGTACATTCGTGTTCAGACAAAGCTCTATCATGGGCAAATCTTCCAGGTGTCATCCTTCAGCTTGCTGACCTATAGGCAGGAATATCTTGAGGTCTCACATATAGTGTGGCCACAACTAGGTGTTATCAGGACACCTTGACAACCCTCTGAGATGACCAGCACTCTCTTAGTGACTGGAGGTGACTCCTAATGCCTGTCCATACTGGAAGTTCTGGACTCAGGGCCTTTGGTGTGCCTTGAGATGGCTCAGGAAAGCCCTTATTCCCTGGAAAGCTAGGAGCTGTGTTCTGACTTCCCAAGAAAAAGACCAACGCATTATTTTGACCCTGAAAGTCCATTCTAGGAATTTATGCTCCAGCTGGATAGACTTGTTGACATGCACTAGACAAACGTACAAGGAGTTTCACTGTGCTGGTGCTATGAGAACAGAAGACTGGAATAATTTCCATCTTCCAATAGCAGGCTGGGTAAATTATTTATGCTCCTTCTACCCAGTAGAATACCATGCTACTGATGAAGACAGAGAGGCAGATCCAAATATTCTGACAGGGGCCAGTGACCATAATACATTATAAAGTGGAAAAGACAAGGTGAGTAGAGATTTCAAGATATGCTGCTATAAGAGGATGCTGCCCTGCACCCACAAATACCCTTTTACACTTTTATATAAATGGAGTCATGTATTACAGTCACCTGTGTCTGTCTTAGCATAATAAATTTGAGATTCATCCATGTTTCTATATGTATCAATAGTACATTCATTTCTATTGCTGGGTAGTATTCCACTATATGGGTGTATCACTGTTTTTATCCATTCTCTTGCTGATGGACATCTAGATTGCTTCCAATTTAAATAAATTATTAACAAAGTTCTATGAACATTTCAATACAAACCTTAAGATGGATACATGATTTGATTTCATTTTTCCTTGATCAATACCTAAAAAGCTAGTGGTGACTATACTTTCAACTTTGTGAGAAAATGCCAAAAATTTCCCCAAAGTGATTGTGCTGTTTTACATTTCTACCAGCAATGTATGAGGTATGCTTTTCTTCTGCACCCTCACTTATATTTTGCATTGTCATTTGTTTTACTTTCAGCCCCTCTGGTGTGTATGAAATGGTAGTGTCTCAGGTTTGATTTTACAGTGCTAAGTACTTTTCATGGTTCTATTGACCATCTGCAAACTAACATCATGGCATCCAGTCCCATCACTTCATGGCAAATAGATGGGAAAACAATGGAAACAGTGACAGACCTTATTTTCTTGGGCTCCAAAATTGCTACAGATAGTGACTGCAGCTATGAAATTAAGATGCTTGCTCTTTGGAAAAAAAGCTATGACCAACCTAGACAGCATATTAAAAAGCAGAGACATTACTTTGTCAACAAAGGTCTGTCTAGTCAAAGCTATGGTTTTTCCAGTAGTCATGTGTGGATGTGAGAGTTGGACCATAAGGAAGGCTGAGTGCCGAAGAACTGATGCTTTTGAACTGTGGTGTTAAGACTCTTGAGAGTCCCTTGGCCTGCAAGGAGATCAAACCAGTCAATCCTAAAGGAAATCAATCCTGAATATTCATTGGAAGGACTGATGCTGAAGCTGAAGCTCCAATACTTTGGCCACCTGATGTGTAGAGCCAGCTCATTAGAAAAGACCCTGATGCTGGGAAAAATTGAAGGCAGGAAGAGAAGGGGATGACAGAGGATGAGATGGTTGGATGGCATCACTGACTCAATGGACACAATTTTGAGCAAACTCTCGGAGATAGTGAAGTACAGTGAAGCCTGGCATGCTGCAGTCCATGGGATCACAAAGAGTCAGACATGACTGAGTGACTGAACAACAATATCTTCTTTTGCGACATCTTTTCAAGGCACTTTTGTTGGGTGAGCTGTGGGAGTTCTTTATATATTCTGGATACAAGTCCTGAGAGTGAGAGAGATTGTGTGCTGTGCTTAGTTACCCAGTCATGTCTGACTCTTTGTGACCCCAGGGGACTGTAACCCACCAGGCTTCTCTGTCCATGGGGATTCTCCAGGCAAAAATACTGGAGCAGGTAGCCACACCTCCTCCAGGAGATCTTCTCAATCCAGGAATCAAACCCAGGTCTCCAGCATTGCAGGTAGATTCTTTACCGTCTGGGCCACCAGCTATGATAGAGGATAAAAAGCAGAAAGAAAAAAAAAGTTTTTTCTCACTAGATGACTTGTCTGTACATTTTCTTAGTTGGTATCATTTGATGAAGAAAAATGAGATTTTAATTTTTGATGACATTCCATTCATGCTTTTTTTAAAAAAAGCTAATGCTTCTGTGTCTTCTCAAGAAAACTTTGCCTGCTTTGGGGTTGCAAAAATATGCTTTTATGTTTTCCTCAAGTTCTAGTTCTTTACAGTTCCAGTTCTGTGGATACTATTTGACAGATTAAGACTTTCCTCTGTTTCTAGAAGTTTCTAAGGGTTGGCTGTTCTTCGTCCAAATCATGGGATTTGGATAGGTGTTGTAATTTTAAAGCATTTTTTCCTGCATCTACTGTGATGATGATATGATATTTTTTGCCTTCATTCTGTTATTGTGGTAAATTATATTGATTTTTGAATATTAAATGAATCTTGCATCCTTGAAATTCAGTTCAGTTCAGTTGCTCAGTCGTGTCCGACTCTTTGCGACCCCATGAATCGCAGCACGCCAGGCCTCCCTGTCCATCACCATCTCCTGGAGTTCACTCAGACTCACGTCCATCGAGTCCATGATGCCATCCAGCCATCTCATCCTCGGTCGTCCCCTTCTCCTCCTGCCCCCAATCCCTCCTAGAATCAGAGACTTTTCCAATGAGTCAACTCTTCGCATGAGGTGGCCAAAGTACTGGAGTTTCAGCTTTAGCATCATTCCTTCCAAAGAAATCCCAGGGTTGATCTCCTTCAGAATGGACTGGTTGGATCTCCTTGCAGTCCAAGGGACTCTCAAGAGTCTTCTCCAACACCACAGTTCAAAAGCATCGATTCTTCGGTGCTCAGCTTTCTTCACAGTCCAACTTTCACATCCATACATGACCGCAGGAAAAACCATAGCCTTGACTAGGCGGACCTTAGTC
>SJYX01007393.1:51038-62756 GCA_006410675.1 Oreotragus oreotragus
CCCCCACCCCATGCCACTCCACAGAAAGGGAAACCAAGACCCAGCGAGGCAGGCAGGCGGTCAGGTCAAGCACATGCAGAAACTCCATGCAAAACAGAAGATGTCTATTTGTGGCCGGTTGTGCTGGGTAGCGTGGAAATCCGTCGCGGGCACATTATTGGTCTCTCTTGAAAGCTCTCCCAAAGACAGCGCACGTTTCCTTGAAGCTAATTGCTTTAGTTTGAGGTAATATTCGTCACAGAAACACCAGCAGTAACCTTTGGTCTTGGCAAATTCTCCCCTCAATCATGTAACGTAAACAGCGATAAACGAGGGCTTTTTAAGGCTTTCTTCATAATGCGTTGCACATGCATTTGTTACCGAATCTGCGTGAGCTCCAAGCCCTGAAACCTGAGCGTGGTTGGGAGGTGAGCGGCTGGGCCGCTGGAGGTGGGGTCAGGGTTCCCCAGAGACAGCCAAGCCTGGCTGGCCTCTTCCCTGCTTCCCCCCTCAGCCCTCCCCCTGCTTCCCTTGCTTCTCCTGGGCAGGTGGGCAGGCGGGGGAGTGGCTCTAGTTCCTTGGTTTCTCTCTCCCTTTCTCTTATTCAGTTTCCCTGAGTCTCACCTCCCTCCCTTATCCCGTGGCCTCAACCTTCCCCACCCACTTCTCTTTCTCTCATTCTCTCCTTTCTTTTCTTGTCTGGCTGATTCTCTTTCTGTCTATCGCTCCCATTGTCTCTGCACTGCCTGTATCTCTCCCCTTGTTCCTCTCTTTCCTTATATGTCCAATGCTGACTTTTCATCTCTGTTCCCCTTTGTCCATCTCCAGGCTCTCGTCCTCCAACTCTGCCTTCCAGCTTGTACACGCTCCCTTCCAGCACAGGTCCTGTGAAGAGCAAGGCTCCTCTTCTTCACTTCTTAGCCCTGGGGGCTCAGCGGGAGCTTGACATGTCCCCCAGGCCTGGGATAGGGGACAATTTCAGCAGTGGAGGATGAATGAAGTATATTGTTGGAGGTGGGGAGAACCTACAAGAAGGGCTACTATATGTTGGTGGAGGTGAAGAAATCAAGGTTGCCTGGAGACAGTAAAAGCAGGGGGACAGAGCTGCAAAGGGCACATGGGGCAAAATCGGGGCTAGCCTCTGGATTGGGGTGGCTGGAAGGGTCAGGACAAGGAGGGTAGGCAGCCATGGGATGTGAGAGGTGGGGAATGGGCACTGGTTTGTGGACAGAGAGGGCATAACAAGGGCTCTGGGTAAGAGGCAGGGCAGGGCAGGGAGGGTCAATCCATGCCACAGAATTTGGACAGCCCCATTGTTGGGCAAGAAAGGTAGGATGGCTAGCCAGAGTTCCAGGGCCTTTGAGGAAAGAAGCAGCTGGGGCAGGGGCCACCATGAGCCTGGACAGCAGGGACCATGAGGCCTTTCATCACCAAACCTTATTTCTCTCCCGAATGTTGGAGTGCTCCCATGAAACAGCTGGGAGGATTCAGGGGTATTGTGGAAAGGATACCTCTGGCATTGGCCTAGACAACATCACCCACCAGTGGCTGCCATGCACCCCTGGCACACATTCACTCCCTGCAGTCATGGGACAACCAGAAGCTGGCTCTTGGTGTCTCCATATTTTCAAGGCTTAGAAACAGAGGCACACGGAGTTTCAGCGATGGGCCCAGGGCCATGAAGCTAGATGACACGGGGCCAGGATAAGAGCCCCACCCTGTATCCACACCCCTGCACTGTACCCCTGTGAGTGTAGTTCTGGGGGGGATGCAGACCCCAGATGTGGGGTGCACCCGTCTTTTCCTAGTTGTGTCTAGGACCCTCATGGCAAACAGGGTGGATGGGGGCAGAAGTGGATCCCAACCTATCACCTGGCCCCCCGTGACCCACTTCCCATCCCAAATGATTCCTGAAGCAGCCCACCCACAGGAGGGTGAACGGGCAGGGGGCCCATTGAGAGGGGGCCTACCCCTTGAGAGAGTGCATTTGTGAATGGAGGAGACACATCCAGGGGTCTAGGCTGGTCAGAAGGCAGGAGGGGTGGGCAGAGAACAGAGCAGAGCAGAGAGGAGCAGTCCATGCGAAGACAGGAACTGCCCTGGTCCAATCAAGCCTGGATCTCACTAGTACCCCAGAGGATGTCCAGAGGCCAAGCAGGGACCAGCAGCCCAGACCTAATCCTATGGAGGAATTATTCAATGCCTCCCTTCCTTTACTCATTGAGAGATATTCAACATTTACAGATAGACAATAAAAGATAATATTTGTTGATTGAAAAATAATGAGTGACTCAGAATTAAAAGCTTCGGATCCCCAGTGAAAATGTTCAGAAACACACATGTCGCTGCTTCCCCTGGGATGTCCCTGCTTTCCCTGGGATGTCCCCTGGACTTTCCTTGTCCTATGGAATCCGTCTCCTCCATTGGCAGCAGGCCTGCCTGCTTGTCTACAAGCCACACTTTTCACTGCCCATGCCTCAGGCATCTCTTCACACCATTAAGGAGTTCACTCCTGCCAGGGCCCTGAGGTCCTGGGCTGGAATCCAGGCTACAGGAGCCCATGTCAAGGAGAGGGATCAGGGATGCCATGAAACGCCACGTGCCTCTGTGTTCAGTCTCTCAGTAGTATCTGACTCTTGCGACCCTACAGACTATAGCCTGCCAGGCTCCTCTGTCCGTGGGATTCTCCAGGCAAGAATACTGGAATGGGTTGCCATGCCCTCCTCCAGGGAATCTTCCCAACCCAGGGATCNCACCCGTCTTTTCCTAGTTGTGTCTAGGACCCTCATGGCAAACAGGGTGGATGGGGGCAGAAGTGGATCCCAACCTATCACCTGGCCCCCCGTGACCCACTTCCCATCCCAAATGATTCCTGAAGCAGCCCACCCACAGGAGGGTGAACGGGCAGGGGGCCCATTGAGAGGGGGCCTACCCCTTGAGAGAGTGCATTTGTGAATGGAGGAGACACATCCAGGGGGCTAGGCTGGTCAGAAGGCAGGAGGGGTGGGCAGAGAACAGAGCAGAGCAGAGAGGAGCAGTCCATGCGAAGACAGGAACTGCCCTGGTCCAATCAAGCCTGGATCTCACTAGTACCCCAGAGGATGTCCAGAGGCCAAGCAGGGACCAGCAGCCCAGACCTAATCCTATGGAGGAATTATTCAATGCCTCCCTTCCTTTACTCATTGAGAGATATTCAACATTTACAGATAGACAATAAAAGATAATATTTGTTGATTGAAAAATAATGAGTGACTCAGAATTAAAAGCTTCGGATCCCCAGTGAAAATGTTCAGAAACACACATGTCGCTGCTTCCCCTGGGATGTCCCTGCTTTCCCTGGGATGTCCCCTGGACTTTCCTTGTCCTATGGAATCCGTCTCCTCCATTGGCAGCAGGCCTGCCTGCTTGTCTACAAGCCACACTTTTCACTGCCCATGCCTCAGGCATCTCTTCACACCATTAAGGAGTTCACTCCTGCCAGGGCCCTGAGGTCCTGGGCTGGAATCCAGGCTACAGGAGCCCATGTCAAGGAGAGGGATCAGGGATGCCATGAAACGCCACGTGCCTCTGTGTTCAGTCTCTCAGTAGTATCTGACTCTTGCGACCCTACAGACTATAGCCTGCCAGGCTCCTCTGTCCGTGGGATTCTCCAGGCAAGAATACTGGAATGGGTTGCCATGCCCTCCTCCAGGGAATCTTCCCAACCCAGGGATCAAGCCCACATCTATTACATCTCCTGCATTGGCAGGATGGTTCTTTACCACTAGCGCCACCTGAGAAGCCCATGAAATGCCAGCCACAAGACTGTATCGACAGCCCATCATCTTCCCCAGAACCTGCCAGTCTAAGCCGTAAGCCTTGCAGTTAACCTCTACCCTTTCCTCACCCACCATCCCCCATCTGTCCTCAGGCCCTGCCCTACTCACCCCCGTGACCCACTCCCCACAGGGTGGGCCCTGTCTCTCAGAGAAACAACCCCACGATGGTCCTCAAGTGCCCGCCTGCTCTGACTGCTGAGATGCTGCCTGGCCTCAACTCCCCCAAGTCTATCCCCCAGTATTACCTTCTCAGGGGCCCTGCTTTCTTTCTTTTATAGTTTTCCTCCTCTGCATTTCTAGAGTCACTTTCTGTCCCCAGAGCTGGATGTGGGTCCTGAGGATAAGGATCTTGCCTGGTGGGGCTCAGCTGATGTCTGTGGGGCAGGCGTCAGCCCCATTCCCACACTTCCTACTGTGGACCAGGCTTGTCTCTGAGGAGAAGCCCAGGCAGGGAGGCGCGAGCAGGCTGGGAATGCTGTAGGGGAACTGGGAGCTGAGGGGAGGGCCCTGGGAGGAAGCATCAGGAGGGCTGGAAAGGGTTGGCCTGTGTGTGGGGAGGTGGGCTGCAGACTGGTTCCAGGAGCCAGAGCCTGCTACAAGGCAGAGGGGCGCTGGAGACCTGCACTTTCATCTGGGGGCTCTTCCTGTGCACACCTCTGGCCCCCTGATGTCCCACACCCCTTAGGGAAGCCACACCCTCTTGCTGGGCTCAGGACTTGCCCAGCTCCAGCCTGCTCCAGGAAGGGGACAAGAAGGCTTCGGCAGGTTCATGCTGCTCAGATATCAAGCAAATTGAAAACTGAACTAATTTAAGGTAAAAGGCAGACCAGAAAGTGATTTTCTGAGGAGACTGCTATCCCTTTATCCATCGTCCCTCATTCCTCATGGCTGGAGTGTCAGCAGACTCTGGGTGCTGCCTCACAGGAGGCTCCCTGAGGACCTCTGGCCTCCTGCCTGCCCTGCAAAGTGCTTTTGTCCACAGGGAAGTTCCTGCGGACACCCCTCTCTTTCAGAGGCCACCTTTTCAACACTGACCTCTGACCTTTGACCTCCCACCTGGATCTGGCATTGCCCTTATCTTCAGACAGTGCGGATGTTTCTCCTATACCCCAAACCAAGACTGAAACCACCCCTCGTTTCTTCAAGGATTCTGTAACACAGTGCCCACTGCTTATGACCCCCAGACAGAACCCTCGAGTTCAGGCCATCTGCTCTTAGCATCAGTCTTCATGGGGGCCTCAGCTTTTCATCTGTAAGATGGTCATAAACTCCCCCAGATATGTTGGGGGGCTTCAGTGGGATGCAGCTAACAATGCCTGGCACAGGCATGTGCAATGGGGGTATATGGGGAAGACAATTGGTGACAGTGAGGAGAGTGAGCTGTGTGCGTGTGTGTGTGTGTGTGTGTGTGTGTAGTGTAAAGGTGTGCTTATATTATGTATGCATGTATGTGTCGATAAATATATGTGTATACATGTATGCATCATACCTGTGGGCAGGTATTTATATGTTTTCATCACCAGCTTTATCACACTAACCCTACGGGTTTTCATTTCTAGATCCACATTTGTCTCAAACGTTTACCCAGGGACTTGGCTGCCATTAGCCCAAACCCAAAGGATGCCAGAGTCTGGGCCTCTGCCTGGGCCTCTGTTCTGAGCTGGCCAGGACACCAAGGGCCTCTGTCACTTTTAAGAGTGTTCTCATTTCACACAGATCCCAGAGGGGACAAGGATGGGGTATGAAGGCAGCCCTGTTGAGACAGAAGGAGCAGGCCAGGGGGATGGAAGAGAACATCCAGTGAACACACTGCTTGGAGGACCAAGTGGCAGTAAGAGGCATGGGTGAGGCTTCAAATGCAAGGCTGAGCATAAAAAGTAAAAACTTAAATTGAAAACTCCCACGCACAAGACAATGTATGTTCAAGAATAAATCCTGGACAAAAAGCAACACCGAACACATTAGAGGGGGCCTCTAGGACAGAGACAGGGGCCGTGCTGGCAAGGCCCCTAAACTGAGGACTTCGGTTAACTTGGAATCTTCCCTGGTGGCTCAGAGGTTAAAGCGTCTGCCTCCAATGCAGGAGACCCGGGTTCGATCCCTGGGTCGGGAAGATCCCCTGGAGAAGGAAATGGCAACCCACTCCAGTATTCTTGCCTGGAGAATCCCATGGACGGAGAAGCCTGGTAGGCTACAGTCCACGGGGTCACAAAGAGTCGGACACGACTGAGCGACTTCACTTACTTACTTACTTTGGTTAACTCACCCAGACAATGGTGGCCATAATTTACACAGAAAAGACAGAAACCTGTGAAATGCTGTCAAAGTGGGACTTGAGAGTATCACTCAGGGCTTGAGTTCCCTGGGGCTTCTGAAAGTTTCCCACTCGACTGTATGAGGGAGGATTTGATCTGTGCAGTGAGAAAGGCTTCTGTCCTGAGTTCCCATCTGCACATCCCCACCAGGATTCCTGGCTCCAGAAGCAATGCTGCAGAACTAATGAAAGCCTCTGGGGCCTGCTCTGTGAGCCCCCTTCCTGTCCCTGGCCTGGCAGTGCGGAGGGCAGAGAGTCCCAGAGTTCCAGTGTCTGTTGCATATTAGGGGCCGTCTGCCTCAGGGCTGGAGAAGGAAATGCCTTCTCCTGGCCCCACTTGCCCCCGTGGCCCACCTTCCCTCCTCTGAGAGCCCCAGACCAGGGCCTAGACACCGGGCTCCACCTGCCTCCTCGCTGCCCAGGAAGCCAAGACGGGGTAGAAACAGTCTAAGCAGACAGGCCCAGAGGCAGGGCCACGGTCTGCCCTGGGCGAGGGCTTGGGGCACAAAGCACTACCAAGTGTTAACCCAGGGGAGGGCAGGAGGACAAAGGATGACTAACACAGACCCACAACACCCACATATACATTACACCATACCACACATACACACACACATACCACACGCAGGTATATACACACCATACCTCCCCCACATATACACACATGGCCACAAGCACATATACACACATGCAGACACATGCCATATATTCACACACACACGTATATACACAACACACACATAACATGCGATACGCACCTATACACTACACATATATATACATCATATACACATACACAACACACATGGTATATTCGCATCCCACATACATATGCACACATGCACATACATACACATTCACACAATCACACACGTGCATGCTGGCACACACACCTGGACAAAGTACTGAGCTTCCACACTGCCCTGGGCCATGGAAGTCTGTCCTCAGCTCTCACAATGGCCCTGGGGCTCCATGGCCGGAACTCAGCCTGCTGGACTAGTCATGCCCTGGCCCTCGATGACTGTAAACAATGGTCTCTGACCCTCTGCTCCAACTCAGCCACCTCCCTCCCTCTACGGGTTCAGAAACTGAGGTCCAGAAAGAGACTTACCTGGGACAACCTAGTTAGCAGGTGATGAGATGGGGGTAAATGGAAACCCACTCCAGTATTCTTGCCTGGAGAATCCCATGGACAGAGGAGCCTGGCGGGCTACAGTTCACAGGGTCGCAGAGAGTCAGACATGACTGAAGTGACTGAGCACATCCATAACAGATCACCACAAACTGAGCACCTTAAACAACACGAATTCATTCTCTCACCCTTGCGTAGGGCCCAGAAATTCAGAAGCCTGGGCTCAGCAGGGCTCAGCTGGCTCCCCTGCCTGGGTTCTCCCTGACTGTGCTGGCAGCCTTCTGAGAAGCTTTCTGGAGCTTCTGAGAATGAGTCTGCTCCCACATTCATGCAAGTTGAGAGCTGAGTATCTTTCCTTGTCCCATAGAACTGAGGTTCAGTTTCTTTGCTGGCTATTGGCTAGATTAGCTAGGGGCTGGCCTGTGCTCCTAGAGGCTACATGTTCCTTCTTGTGTTTTCTTTCCCTGTGGCACCCTCTAACAATGAGGGGTCAAGTCTCTTTTGACTTCAGTCTCTCACTTCCCCTCCAGCCACATCTCAGACATCAGCTAGGCGAGGTTCTCTAGGTTCTCTACTTTTAACAGCTCCAGTGAATAGATAGATTCACCTATTGACCTCTCTATTTAAAGTCTGTAGCTTTAATCTCATCTACAAAGTTTCTTTTGCCATGAAAGGTAACGTGTTCACAGGGTTCAGAAATTGGAGTGTGGACTCCTTTGAAGGGCCATAATTCTGTTCACCACATCTGGGATAAGACTGTCTTATAGTGTGCTGCATAGTAGTGAACCCTAGATTTCCTTGATCTGCATGCTTGAAAGAGTTATCACTCCCCTTGCTGGAGATTAGCAGCCTCCCCTGAATATCATGCAGATATCTCCACTCAGGGGAAGGCCCTGCACAAAAGCCTCTCCCTCTTTCCCTCTTGCTTGTTAGATTAAAAAAGGATAGTCAAGTCCCAGTATGACCCAGTAGAAAAGGACCTGCTAACAGAGGAGAGAAATTATTCACCAAAGAAGGTACAGAATCTGGCTAATATGCTCCATCACAAACTCAGAGGATATACCTGGGGGTGATCTTGAGGATGCTGTACCTAAGGGACTAGGGTTCAGAATGGAAACCTGTAGGAGAGAGAGTTTGTTTATGCAAGGACATTCTCCTGTGATTCAGGATTTACTCCTGTTATGGACTACATGTTGCATCCCTCCCAAATCCATATGTTAAGGTTATATCACCCAATGTAATGGTATTTGGAAGTGGGCCCCGAAGGTGCTTAGGCTTAGATGAGGTCATGAATGTGGGATCCTCATGATGGGATTCAGTTCAGTTCAGTCACTCAGTCGTTTCTGACTCTTTGTGACCCCATGAATCGCAGCACGCCAGGCCTCCCCGTCCATCACCAACTCCTGGAGTTCACTCATACTCATGTCCATCGAGTCCGTGATGCCATCCAGCCATCTCATCCTCGGTCGTCCCCTTCTCCTCCTGCCCCCAATCCCTCCCAGCATCAGAGTCTTTTCCAATGAGTCAGCTCTTCCCATGAGGTGGCCAAAGTACTGGAGTTTCAGCTTTAGCATCATTCCTTCCAAAGAACACCCAGGACTGATCTCCTTTAGAATGGACTGGTTGGATCTCCTTGAAGTCCAAGGGACTCTCAAGAGTCTTCTCCAACACCACAGTTCAAAAGCATCAATTCGTCAATGCTCAGCTTTCTTCACAGTCCAACTCTCACATCCATACATGACTACTCGAAAAACCATAGCCTTGACTAGACAGACCTTAGTCGGCAAAGTAATGTCTCTCTTTTGAATATGCTGTCTAGGTTGGTCATAACTTTCCTTCCAAGGAGTAAGCGTCTTTTAATTTCATGGCTGCAGTCACCTCTGCAGTGATTTTGGAGCCCAAAAAAATAGTCTGACACTGTTTCCACTGTTTCCCCATCTATTTCCCATGAAGTGATGGGACCAGATGCCATAATCTTCATTTTTCACTCTCCTCTTTTGCTTTCATCAAGAGGCTTTTTAGTTCCTCTTCACTTTCTGCCATAAGGGTGGTGTCATCTGCATATCTGAGGTTATTGATATTTCTCCAGTCAACCTTGATTCCAGCTTGTGCTCCTTCCAGCCCAATGTTTCTCATGATGGGATTAGTACCCTTACAAGAAGAGAAAGAGACATGACCTCACACATGCACCAAGGAAAGTCCACGTAAGTATATAGAGAGAAAGCAGAAATCTGTAAATCAAGAAATAGGATCTTAGACATCAAACCTATCAGCCCTTGATCTTGGACTTCACAGCCTCCAGAACAGTGAGAAATAAATTTCTATTGTTTAAGGCCCCAGGTCTGTGGTATTTTGTTACAACAGCCTAAGCTTACTAAGACACAACCAGACAGGACACCAGGAACACTATTGGGGTGGTTCCCGAAAGCTTGAAAAACAAAAAGTAATGATCTACATTAAATGATGGAAATATTAAAACAGCTTTGGCAGAGTGGTGTTGGTTGGATCAAATATTCTGATAAACTTGGTATGTTAGAACAGATCTCTCCTAAGTCCAAAAAGCCCTCCAGTTTACTATGTTCTTCAAGGAGGAAACTATGGATGCTTCCTCACTGAAGCAGTGAGGATGAGGAACAGTTATGAATCTAGAAATTGATGACACTAGGCTCCCTAGCACCAAGGAGGACAACAGGTATGGCTACAGGATCACTGTGCTCCTAGCAGCAAGAAAGATGGTAAGCCAACAAGTTAGGACTTCATATAAATATTAAAAAAGATTCAGAATGCATGAGCAGAATGATGTCAGCAAAATGGTACAGATGAGTTCCAAACTTCTGTCCTACAGAAACATCAAAAAACAAGCAGAAACTGTCAGAGGTCTGGAAAACAGCCAAAGGTTTATAGCAACCAACTGAACAAGGAATGAAAAAGGCAAGAAAAAGGCAACTTGAAAACAGTAGCAAAGCTTTGTGGCATTTTTACTTGCCCTTGGACCACATCCACCCTAGTACAGTCATAGTCTGCAAGCAGCAGCAGCCCGCATTCTCAGTATGAGATCCTGGTCCCTGATTCTGCAAGAGCAGGAAAGATCTTATTTGAAAGTCATCGTGTATGTCTGTTCTAAGCTGACTGGGGGCCACCGGATGGACTAATGCAGGGCACACATTTCTGTTTCGCCCATCTTGGACCTCAGGCCAGAAACCTGGTGAACATTGCTCAGAAATGCTGCAGGGTAAATTAACAGCCCTCAGATGGCTCTGGCAAAAGATGATGGTGAGACATATAGAAGACTGCATAAGGCCTGAGGAGAAAATCTGAGGGAATTCTTGATTCTTTGGGAAATTAGGACACTAAAAAGCACCAAGAATATAGACAATTTTAGGAAGCCAGACACATGCCCAGGACAAGATGTCTTGGGAAAGGACATAAAGAACAACCTAAGCTTTCATGTTGGAATAATCCTGAGATTCAGAGCAAACCTGCTTAAGTGTTAGAGTGACCCAATGCAGAGACAATCTGCAAAGACTGGGAGAGGTGTTTGGTTTTGTTGTTTATTGTTTGTGTTTGTATTTTTTCCTTTCTTTATGTTTTTGGCATGCATTGAAATCTCTGTCAAAATATTAGTTGAACATAAGGTATAGAATCAAAGAGTTCAGTAATCACAGATGACAAGAGTTAAAGTCTTTGCAAAAACATTTTGGGAAAGCCCTTGAATAAATATGCTCCTAAAGCTACACCCTTCAACAATCAAAATAAAACATAGCAGCAAATGCTGGGGAAGGGGAAGAACTGATCTCCAAAGTTTTCGAAGCTCCAAAGCATTCAAATGTTCAATTTTCAACAACAACAAAAAATTATAAGGGATACAAAAAAAAAGTGTCATTCATTTAAAGGAAAAATAAATTGACAAAAATTGTCCCCATGAAAGTCCAGACATCAGATCCACTAGAAGACAAAGACTTTATTATTTTTTTTTAATTTTATTTTATTTTACTTTACAGTACTCTACTGGTTTTGGCATACATTGACATGAATCCGCCATGGGTGTACACGAACTCCCAAAAATGAACCCCCCTCCCTCCTCCCATCCCCCATCATCCCTCCGGATCATCCCCATACACCAGCCCCAAGCCTCCTGCATCTTGCATCGAACACAGACTGGTGATTCATTTCCTACATGATAGCACACATATTTCAATGCTATTCTCCCAAATCATCCCACCCTCTCCCCTTCCCTCTCCCTCTCCCTCAGAGTCCAAAAGTCCACTCTACACATCTGCTTCTCTCTTGCTGTCCTGCATACAAGGTCCTCATTACCATCTTTCTAAATTCCATATATATGTGTCAGTATACTGTATTGGTGTTTTTCTTTCTGGCTTACTTCACTCTGTATAATCGGTTCCAGTTTCATCCATCTCATTAGAACTGATTCAAATGTATTCTTTTTAATGGCTGAGTAATACTCCATTGTGTAT